>OZ026527.1:47559699-47802380 GCA_964019695.1 Loripinus fragilis
TGGACAAAATATCTCCGCGATTTGCATCAGTCCGACGTTCATTGAACCGAATAAAAGTTTGGCATGCATCAATGCTGGATGCACGCGCATAAGCGACACTGACGATCGCACTGACAGGCGAAACGCTCCTGTTCCGCTGATATGTTTGTTAATTGACGTGCTCGACGAAAAACAAAGCACCGTAGACAGACACTCTGATTGACCAAATGAACGGAAAAAACGTTGTGTACGAACTATTAAAAATTACAAATAGGAAAAATGACCACTGTACGAACTAATACATGACATTTTGAGCTGACCGGCCATGAATAATTTATGGTGTACGAACTATTAGAGTGTACGAACTAATACAAGATTTACCGTAGTCATTTTTGGCCCCAGGTTAGATTATTTGTGTGTGTATTTTATGACCATAACCAAATATGATTCTGAAAAAACCGGGAATCAACCATTCAACCACTGGTTTAAAAACTTTTTGTGGCTTTTCCACGGGTAGAAACCAGTACTGGGCCGGGAGGGTTTATGATTTGTGTGTTTATCATATGATGGGAACTCCCGAAGGCTCAACCGAAAGTGGTTTTATGGAGAAACCGGGAATCGAACCTGCAACCCCTGGTTTACAAGGAATAGCGCTTATCCACTACACGACGGGGCAACCACTGGTTTAAAAAGCAGAGGAGAGGGATTATCTACTACACTACAGCAACAGTCTGATCTCAGACTGATACAAAAAAAAACAATAAGGATTAAAATCCTGAACTTTCGAAACAAATCGCAGTTTTGCATACTGTTTAAATAATATCATAAATTTCAAATCAAAATGGTCAACTATTCAGGATTGACTAAAGGTAAAATCAAGCATGTGTAATTATCTGCCTCATTATATATTTTATGGTAAAGTCAGCCTCAACTTCTGAGTTCAGAAATAATCCAGAAAACTTTATTCAATGTACGTATCTATCTGTCGGATAACTTTGAATATATCGAAGGAGTACCTGGTAAGGGACAATACTCTGGTGTGCAGTTCCATGTCTGGTAGCTTCCCATCCATTGTTGAGGTAGTTAGAGCCAATATTAACAAGGGAGGCAACCTGTATTTAAAGTAATATTATTGGTTGGATTGGTTATATATATAGTTCTACCCATTTATTTATAGCCAATATAGGGGAGAGAATCAATTCTAGTTAACAATCTAGATATTTTAAAAAGAAGGGACACACGTAATGCATAGTTAAGTTGAGCAGTAATATTAAAAAATACCTAGAGTATTACTTTAATAAGTGTCATTAGTTTGGGATAAGTTATGGCAGATAATTAAATTGAAGAAATCCTGAATCAAGGAAAATGTTTAGATGACTTAATTTTTTTATAACAAGTATTAGCCTTTCAAAAAAGCTGGCGGTCGTTTAGCCCTTCTACACTGCCAGTGCCGGACCCAGGGGGGCCTGAGTTTGCCAGGCGCTATAGAAAGCCCTACAGATTTCACAGACAGTTTGCTTCGTGCTGTATGACAACCCACGATATTTGGTACCCCGCTCGTTGCTCGGCAGTGCATAAAAAATAGCCTGAGCACGGCATAAAGGTTCGGTCAAAACCTAAATTTGATGTGTGTTTTGCATGAACATTATATAAGGGGCTGCCTGCAAAAAGAAAAAAAAACAGGGAAGCTAGTTCATCCTCAAATTTACTGCTCACAAACACACCAAAAAACATAGGCTATAGCTCAGTTCCAAAAAATTTGGTCTCTTTACTCAAATTTACCGATATCGATTTGTTATACAGCATATGATTGGTGGACCAATCCAACCCACAAACCACTATCCAATCATAACCCACAAAACACTATGCATGACCATTTCTCCCATTTTGGGACAAATATCATGCACGGATCCAGAAAGTTTTCTCAGAGGGGGTCCATCTTTGCCAACTTCCCAGCTTACAAGACATTGGTACTTAACCCTTATCATGCTAGGTATTTTTATATACTACACTCCTCCTCAATTTTCTAATCTGTTAGCCTACAGCATTCTCATCATTAGCATGTATTTTCAATCAGAGTGGAAAACAGTGTGGATCCTGATCAGCTGACTTCGTCAGAAGCGCCCCCCACCCCCCCAGGGGTTTGGGGGATCTGGGGAGAATGGCTATATATTTTCAGGGAGCTGGGGAGCACTGGTAATTATTTTCAGGGATTTGGGGAGCAAGCTCATAGTTTTGAGGATTTAGGGAGCCCTGCAAAAAAGTTTAAAAAATCTCACCTTAAAGGAAAAATGTATTCATTTCGTTTGATTTTTAAAAAAAATCTTGGGCTTCTGGGGGGAAGGAAGCCCCTCCAGACCCGCATTCGGAAAAATAAATAATTTATTTTCGTGCTAACACGCTAATCTAGATTGGTATTGGTGACTGATATGGCGAATCATTTTTACTATTCTGGAAAACTATCCATAAAAATGTTGAATTTTAGGTTGACAATAACATATTTTGGAACACCCAGAATGCCCCAGGTTGCACCATTTTAATAAAAAAAAAAACAGGGGAGCATGCCCCAGGACCCCCCTAGCACGAATCTGAATCCACATCATTACAGGGCTATCTACGCGCCTGGTATATAATATTTGATCTGAAAAGGAAAAGCCTCCGTTTTCATTTAACATAATTGGGGGGGGGGGGGGGGGTGGGGGGGGGGAACCCCCTTGTAAAATGTGGATGTATTTATTTTTGTATTAACATGCGCATCTAAATTGATCTTGGAGTACAATATGGCACAAAATTTGGGTTGTTGATTTAGTATCCTAAAAATTGTTGATTTTTAGGTTGATAATAACATACTTTGCTCGGACCCCCCTAGCACAAGTGTGGATCAACATCATAACAGGGCTAAATACGCGCCTGGTATGTAATTTTCAATCTAGTTAATTTGATGGTTTTTATTAAAACTTTGAAGAATGTTAATCAGATATATTCTTACTTGTTGAAACTTTCTATGGTTACAAAAATAAATGATTTCACTTTGTCTAAGAAAATCTAGTTTCATCTATTGGAAAAAAACAGCCCCTCCCCCACTAGAAAACAAAATGGTCTAGCTAACCTTAATAAAAATTCAAATGTAAAGAGTATTCCTCCACACCTACTCTATCAGGTACAGCAACAGAATTTTAAGGATGATCTCATACTTTGAGCTATATATCATGCATGCCATTAAGATAATTATATATCATGTATTCCATGGCTAAGCCCTATCTTTACTATACTGAACAAAAGTGAAAACGCTACACCTGAATTGTTTGCCATCGATATACAAAATTATGCAAACCAAGAATGCAATGGAAAATTTATCTTAATGTTCAAATACTGGGTAATGCATAAAGGTAAAAAGTTTACGGATGTTGTCACGAGGAAACACTTGAAAGCCATTTAAATGTGACAGGGGTCCATTTTTTCAGGTTGCCAATTTGAACGGAAATCTAACACAATTTAGGCCTTCAGAAATCCACTACCTACGAGATCCGACTGCACGAAATGGTAGTCTAGACATGTGACAACCAGAAATGTGAAGGACTTATCTCAAGTGTGTTTTGATCGTTTAGAAAAGCAATCTTAAAAAGCAGATTTTCACTCAAATTGTCAAGTTCAAAAGTTTAACACTGAAATCTCTATAGGAAAATCAATGTGTTGTTGCATCTTAGTATGAGATCATTGCTAGTCGAGAAATGGTAGAAACAATGTGCTGAGAGGTCTACCTGATTTGGCAAAAGAAAATTATCGAAAATCGTGATAAATCGAAGATTACCAAACATTTAATATTCCCTATTTGTTTTTGTCAAAGGGAGATAATTTTCAATATTTTACAAATTCGCTAAATTCGAAATTGATTTCTGAGCTTGTTTCAAGTGATAAAGCAGTTTTCTTGTGTCTTTTTGCAACATAATTAAGACCAATTTCGATAAGCATAAAAAATTTAATTTGAGCATGCGCAATAGCATATTTCAGTGAATAAAGCTTTAAACACTTAAAGGAGCATAACTCATACATCAAACGAGACAATTTGGTGGAGTTTCGACGAATCGTTTGCTGGATGTCTGGGCAACATTATTAAGCTTTAGTAAATACTTTTTGTCCAATACTTTCTCATAAAAGATAGATAATTGTAGTGTAGCGTTTTCACTTTTGTTCAGTATAGTATAACGTAAAATATTAATAGAATATTAAGACATCCGCTTGTGTATAGCTTCATAGTTTTTAAGTTTGTGAATTTAATCCTATGGAAAGAAAAATACATTTTAGGGAGAATTGGCTTATATTTTTGGGGATTTGGGGAGAAGCTGAATTAATTTTAAGGATTTGGGGAGCAAAGGAAAAATACTTTCAGGGAGCTAATGAATTTTCTTTCAGGGATTTGGGGAGATCAGAGCATTATTTTCAGGGATCAAGGGAGCACAGACCCCACTTTGGGCCTCAGAAGCCAGCTGACCAGGATCTACTCGGTTTCCTAAAAAGAATAAATCAGCAGGAAAAGGGTTAAACATACATCCAATTAACTTTTAACTTAAATCTTTGCCAGCTGGATAATTTTTCATGCTTTTGTTGCCGTCTGCTGACTTTTTTCAAAAGTAACTTTTTAAAAAAATTATTTCAGGAGCATTATCAGAAGTGCCAAAGAGTTTGGATTCAGATCATTTTGTTTGTTTTGTTGCTTTATGCCCCAATCAACAGCTATAGTCATGGCGGGACAGTCAGTTCACCTTACCACACTTTTTCCAACAAGCGGTTAACCAGTACTTCGTGCACTTACTTTCGCTTGTAACTGACAACAACACTTCTTGAATGAATCAGCGGAAGGGATGAGAATGACCGTAGAAATTATTTCATGATTAATCTCCATGAAAGTATGGGACCGGGCTGGAATTGAACTCGCAACCCCTTGATCTGCAGTCAGACACACATCTGTAGCCAGACACATTACCGACTGCGCAACGCAGTCCGGTGGATCCAGATCAGGACAGACGTTTTGTGGGTCCTGATCTGGTTCCAAAATGTTTGCAAAGAATATCAGCAGATGACAGGGTTCGCCACTAGCAAGGAAAGAGTTTTATCATTTATGCCTGGCACCTTATAAATGGGACACTTGCAAGCAGTACAGACCCTGATGTGTGACATCTCATCAGGGTCTGCACTATTTGCTATCATAAAAAACAAACTCAGCAATCAAAAATAATTTGGAAACTTACAATGATGAATATAAACCATTCCAATTTGCTTAAATAAATAAGAATGGACGGGGTTCTATTTCACATAAATGGGTAAGCATTGTGTGCAAGAAAATAAACTCACCTGAGTTGATAAAAGATTACAGTCTATATGTTGGCCCCGCCCAGTTTTAAGTCTGTGCCAGAGAGCAGCCATTATAGAACCATAAGCATATAAACCAGTTGATAGGTCAGTCATAGCCACACCCACTTTACATGGTTCTCCATCCTGTGAATTAAACAACATTTTGACATGTCAGTCATAGCCACGCCCACATTACATGCTTCTCCTTCCTGTGATACAAACAATGTATTTTGGTGTTCAATATATTTGGATTTCGCTGTAAAGATTATAACGTTTTTGGATTTTACAAAATGGGCCACATGGCATGCCAGTCTCCTCTTATGCAAGACCTTTGTGCTAACAGTTAAGTCAGTTTTCTCTACTTACGGTTAAGTTGGGTTCAGTCTAAACTTCAATTTGCATTTAACGCCAACCTTGGGTAAATTAAATATGATCCAGTTCGCTTCGCGCTATAGGTAAACAGGCAAATTTGCTCCAGTTTGCTTTGAGCAATAGGTAAAACTCACGTTATTGGTTACCCACTTGTTCGGCAGCAAATAAAAAATACCCCAAGTTCAGTCAAAATAGGATTTTAATGTGTGATTTGCATGAAGTTTAAATAAGGGGCCGGCCATGACAAACGGCAACAACAAAGGTGCAGACCAGCTTGCGCATCCATGTAGTCTGTTCAGCACCTTTGTTAATCTCTGTCTGAAAAGGATAATACCTTAACTTCCTGCATGTAAACTTTCCTTATTCTAGCTAATCTCTCTAGCTGAGCAGAGTGAATTGAACCTTACCTAGGACAAACCATGAAGACAGGTTAAACCTGGTTTTCTTGTGATGTGGCCCACATCATGAATGCTTGGGTGAAAGTTCAAAATTTCAAAAATCCTGAACTTCAGAAATTTAAATCCAAAATCTTGCATTATGCCTATAAAATACAGTCAAATCTCGGTTATCCGAACGCCGATTATCCGAAACTACTGGGTTATTCGAAGACGATGGACAGTCCCGACTTTTTTCTCTAATATCTGCAATAAAACTACCAATTATTCGAATTTCGATTATCCGAAAAATTCAATTTTTCGAAGTGATTCGTCGGTCCCGATTAAAGAAGTTGCTATTAAACTATCCTTCAAGATTTGAAGTCCAAAAGTCGGGCGTGGTGATCATGATTTCTTTGTTTAGTCGAGTTTGATTTACACACCTGAGTGATTAAGCTAACAAAGTTGCAACATGTAATTGACACTGAATTAACGTTCACGCTATTACGTGATGAACCGTTAAGTGAGTAAATGGTGTCTTTTATTAAGGTCGTCTGCAATGATGGTTTTGTTTGATGTTTTTTAAATGTCTAGTTTGGGGCATAAATGAGATGAAATTGATTTTAATTTGATCGTCTTGCATCCTTTGATTTATTCTTGACCAGTGTACATTAAGCGAACACACCAAGCGCACCGACATTGTACAACAAAAATAACAATTTCGATAATAGGCGAATATCACGGACATGTGTTTTGGGTGCTCAAAAGAACCGTCTCATCGAAACATTTCTTTTGAATGCCTAAAACACAATTTTATGATTGAGGGAAAACAACCAAAACTTAGGTTTGGATGCTTAACGAGACTGTTCTTTTAAACACCCAAATTGTATATTTTCACTGTAATAAAAGAGAAGTTCGCAGCCCAAGAAGCACACAACGTCGGGCCACCAACGGCCTGCCAGTGAAATGCCATCTCAATGGCCTATCGCTCGTGGGCCGTTGATGGCCCGACGCTGTGTGCTAGCCTGAATGGAGACC
This sequence comes from Loripinus fragilis, assembly GCA_964019695.1. Taxonomy (NCBI): domain Eukaryota; kingdom Metazoa; phylum Mollusca; class Bivalvia; order Lucinida; family Lucinidae; genus Loripinus; species Loripinus fragilis. Next base: position 47,566,815 of record OZ026527.1, read on the forward strand.
TTATGACATTAGAGCGATAAAAAAGGTGACAATATTTCGTCAGTAAATGGTTCGTCAATTTACATTTAACCTTTATTTTCATTGCTGTTACATGTATATTCATGTAGTAGATGTCAATAAAGATTGGATTTTCTTTCTTTTCGGCGTTCTTAGACCTGCAAAGCATAAGAGACGATGAGACCACAACCTCCAAGAAGCTCATTTTTTCTGATATTCCGATTATATAATTACTTCACGGAAAACACGAGTTGAAGTTGCGAACTCTGTCAAAACAATGACGTTCTATGAAAGGTCCGAGCTATTCAAAAAATATCCGAAAACTCCTGTTTTTGATCATTCGAACTACAGATTATTCGAAGGATTCCTGCGGTCCCTGGCACTTCGAATAATCGAGGTTTGACTGTAATAACAAATTCATGTTTAAATGGTCAATTGTCTTTCGATAAACAATTAAGAAACCACAGAAGCTATTATAATCTGCCTATTCAGTATTTTGAGGCTGACTTTCTGTGGAAAGTCAGCCTCAAAATCCTGAATTCAGGAATAATCCTGAAAACTTTCACCCATGTGAATGTGTCAGGTAGGTAACTGTTTGGTTACATCAGGCATGCAGATAGATGTGGATAAGTGACAAAAGGGGATCCTCATTGACAAATTTTTCTAAACCACTTTTTTTAAACTTTATGTCAACAATTTTTCAGTCATGTCGGGACAGTGCCTCAGGTGAGACTTGAACCAGCAACCCCTCGATATTGAGTCAAGCACTCTACCACTGATCCACTGTGTTCCTCTTGACCCTCCACTCACACCAAAAAGTTAATTCTTTGTTCTAGCATAATATTCCATTTTCTTGATTTACACACGTTTCAAATTTTGTTGAAGGAATTAGGCCTCAAGAGAAGAGATTTCTAATTTGTCAACCAAAACAAGTGTTGTGGATACTCCAAAGAACCGTCTCAATGAGCACCCAAACATGTTAAAATTGAGCTAACATTTAACCAGTTTATTGGTATATTGCTATATTAGTCGGAAAAGGTACAATATATCGGCACGAAAAGCATATTGCAATAAATTGCGGTTACAAAGAAAGTGAAGGATTTGATATTTATTTAATTTTCCATTCAAAAGTCAGAGGAATGTCATCAAAACTTATAGAAATAAAGTTAATTTGAAAAGGGAATGTAGTTGATGTACAAAAAATATGAAAATGTAAGCTTAGCTGGCTGCTAGCTGTGGACTACCATTATTCATCTGCCCATTCAATGCTTTCATTAATTTTCAAGGCATAGATGATTGTTGATTAAAGAATCCTGTATCTATGTCATATCCTTAAACCTTAGCTTTCTGCATAAATGGAGCAAAAATATAAGTATTTTTAAGATAAGTAGCGCATAGAATCATGACTAATTGTAATAAACAATATGTTTTGGTAAAATTGCAATATGTTCTTCATATATTGCAATATATCGCAATACGCTTTTGGCACATCGTTACAGCTCTAGTAAAAACTTAACGATAAGAAAAAAAAAAAATTTAAGGCTCAAAGTTTTTCTTCATCTAAACCTATGATTCCAGCAGAAGCTGTATATCTTAAACTTCTTATAGGGAGCGCAGTGGCTCAGTGGTAGAGTGCTTGACTCAAGACTGAGGGGCCGGTGGTTCGAGCCTCACGGACGCCACTGTTTTGTGTCCTTGAGCAAGACACATTAATCCTAGCTTAGTACTGGTTCAACCCAGGAAGATTGTCGCTACATAACTGAAATATTGTTGATGGGATGTAAAGAATCAAACAAACAAATCAAACAAATAAACTTCAAGGTTTACTCGAATTGTTTTGATTATAAAAAGCAATAATCAGAAGATTCCATGGTATTTTTGTTGAATTAAGTTAAAAAATACACTTAAGGCTTGAAGTTAATATTTTAAGCTTGAACTGGATGATTAGGCAGAGCAGAATTAAAAGTGGGGGGCTATGAAAATCAATTTCAATAACAGCTACAGTTTATAATATCAATCAACTGTACCTAAATTATTTTCCACTCAACCCAGCTTGTATTAATTATTCTATTTGTAAGAGGTTTTAGAACTGCCAGCAGACAAACCTTGCGTACATAAAATAAAAGGTGTTGAATGAATGAGGTCATGCACACCTTGATAAACAAAGAGAGTGATTGACTGAGTTTAACATTATGGTTACTCTGTCCAGAGCTGGGGTCTAGATTCAGGACTTTAGTTAAGAGTGTGTAACGAAAATTTAATTTTCTTATTTCTCAACCAAAACATATGTTGTGGGTACTCAAAAGAACCGTCTCAATGAGATGGTTCTTTTAAGCACCCAAAAAATGTTAAAATTGATGGGTAAGAAAATATTTACAATTTTACGCTGAAATTTTTTGTTTATCTAAACCTGTGAGATCAAAACATTTTATCAATGTTTTGTATCCAGAAATGTAAGCAGAGCTCTATAAATAGTGGTATCATCTAAGGCAACTAAAATGAGAATGTAAATATCTAGAGTGTACCTTCGGACCTGTTATATGCACCAGCCCTGCTGTTGCTGCAACTATAACGTCATACCCTGCCCTCTGAGAGTCAGGCCCTGTCTGACCATACCCTGAAAATAAATGAAAATGTCATATTAAAATCATGCTACATTGAATTGCCATTATATAATGCTATGGTTGGGTCCATAGGGAGGGACTGTGTTATAAGTGCAGTGTGCTATATAGGAACAATTTTACAAAGGAATCATAAGAAACTGACCTTCTCAAAGTATCCTCGGGTGACCAAACTGCGCCAGGCTAAGCTTTATCGGTAGTTCTAACTATAAATCAAATGGAGCATATAATATTAAATATGCTTGCCTTATTTATGCATCATTTTTGCATTCAACTGCAATAAATCCTTACTCCGATCCAACATCGTACTGACACGCGAAGCTTATGTAAACATGGTAAATTGAAGTCCGCCATTTTGGGTTTGACCTACTTTCGCCAGGGGAGTGACGTCACACTATTCCTGTGGAAAAACTCAAAATTAAGGCCAAGCATAATTTTAATATTGGGTTTTAACAACATTCAACTTTCTTAAAATACAAAATTGGGGAAAAAAGAACTGTTTCAATCTGTAAAAGCTAAGTATCTATATGCACTCTACTGGACAGCCTGTCTCTCAAAGTGGTGTGGGGTATGTTGTACAGTTTTGCAGCTTTTCTCACTGGCATCTTATTTTCTACACACTGAATGTAGGCATTTGTCAGTGCATCGTGGGCGTAGACCTTTTGGGGTTCTGAATTCTGTTCTGGTGCAGAATTTGTTGAGGTTTTGCCCAAAAAAAGGACAAAGAAACACACACAAAAAACGTCATAAAATGTGTTCTTTTCTAACACCCCAAGCTAGATAAAAAATCAATATTAAAATAGCTTGGCATATAATTGTGTTATGCTACCGCGTGACTTCCATTTATAAAATGTCAACATTGCAGACGACCGACTTCAATTTTGCCCAAACTTCAGAATTTTAGAAAATCATGTGAGTTATGAAGGGGCATTTTTGGACATAAGTAAAAGTGAGTAAAATAAGCTATCTAAAATTAAATATGCTGTACTTAACTGTTTGTGACTCATTTTGACAGGATCAACTTTTCCTCGCAGTGTTTACACTTCCATTAAAAAATTACCACGTTCACTCTCACTCGCACTCGAGATTTCGCGATATTACAGAGTAAACAACAAACATGGCGGACGTATGGAGCTGGCGAATGTAGGGTATTTAACGATAAATTTTCCTTAATTCTTTTGCAAAATTCCATGGAAAAACATTCAGGAGCTTCAACATGACTGTCTTATATTCAAATCTGTGTTATAATGAGGTGTTTTAAAAAGGTACATCACTCTTTCATGAAAACTTTCCTCCTCCAGGTTGTTCAAATTGAGCCAAGGCATGTGATTTCCAACAATGTGGCATTTTGACACGAGCCTCTTCAGCCTCCTTTTAAGCATAGAAACTCCAAATGGTGCTCAGTCAGTAGCTTAACAATCATAGAATACTCAAACGACTGGCAAAGGCTCTGATCAGACTGTACATATGTGCAGGCTGATTTGAGGCTTTGCTGGTCCCACATACTACATTGTTGGAAATCGCATGCACTGGCTCAATTAACAAACAATACACCAACATAGGTTATGTTATCCCATTGTGACAGTAAAAATACTAAAAAAGAAAAGGACATATTTGACAAATGTAACAAACATTTTCTGAACTCATTTCAGTAAAAACTGTCAATTTTGATACAGTTTTGTGTTTCATCTACATAGCAAAAGTCATTAGACAACGAGGTTTGTTGTATCTCTATGAGACAATTCTTATGAGTTCCCACAACAAATGAAAATGTGAAAAAATAAGAAAACTAATAATCTCTTTATTGAAAACTTTGTACCTCTGTAGATGTTATATCATATGGGCCTCGACGCGACAAATCCTGTCTTCGGGGTTTCTGAAAAAGCAAGACTCAAACCAGTTTCCTCAGCTAAAGAGACTAGCTAGAAAATTGAAATTTTGATTGAAGCATGCTTAGATATGGTACTTTCCAATAAACGAATAACAAAGGCGCTGATCAGACTGTGCAGACGCGCAGGCTGGTCTGCACCTTTGTTATTCGCAACCCACCGAAGACAGGTTTTCTCACATCGAGGCCCATATATAAGAGTCCAGGGCTCCAGATAAGAGAAGGCAAAGAGTACATGTATTTCAGAAATGACTTTGGGAAGTATGCATTGGAAACAAAGTTTTAAGTCTTATTTTAAACTAACAATATATAAAACAAAAGTTCAGATCAACCTTAACTAGTGAAATACAGCTTTTCATAAATAATTCAACATGCTATCCAGTAAAATAGGGTTTTAGTATTTCATTCAAATAGGTTTGGTATGTCATTCAAATTGTCTTCTTTAGAATGACATGTGACCATGCCTAAATATTAGTCTGAGCCCTCATCTTCCATATTATATGTATGCAAGCAGTGAAGGCTTAGGTGAGCCTCCCCAACATACTGTTGTGCATGTTTGCCTATGCTTTGGCTGCTCATTGTCTGCTGTCCCATATACGGTAAGTAAATAGAGAATACTAGGTGAGTGTCTTTTGATATCAAGTTTACCAGGCAAGGCGTCGAGAACGCTTGTTGACATCGGGAGGCCTGCCGAGTGATTCAACATGCGTTCTCAAAGCCAAGCCAATAAACTTGATATCAAAAGACACTCACCTGGTATTCTATTTATCAGTTTACCCATTGTTTCACTCTTCAAACTAGTGATTATGACATAATTTTAGATTTTTGTGTTGATTCAGTGTCATTAGCGATGTCATTCAAAAAGTGCAAAGTCATCATGACCTGATAAAGGCACATGCCGTGAGATAGACAACATTTATCAGGCAACGTGCAACAATGCAGTTAACATGTGAGGTAACTGATAAAACGTTTTCTTGAAGAAGCAATGTTGATATTCTTCTCTAGTAGAGATATGTACTAACCTGTTATTGAACAGTAGACAAGACCAGGAGCTGATTCAGCCAGTTGTTCATAGCCAAGTCCAAATTTCCTCAATTTCCCTGGGAGGTAGTTTTCTATAAGAATATCACTCTTCATAGCCAGCTGAAACGAAATGTAAAGATGGACTCAAAAGATTTTTAACCCTTTAGGCGCTGAATTTTTAAGGCTATCCTGATAGTTAAGCCTTAGCCTGCCAGTAACAACCTTTGTCGTCTACTCCTCCTGTCTGCTTATGTTCCTAGGTAGCATACATTGCAAACTTGGGAACAGACTGATCTGGGTTCATATGGGCCTCGTCGCAAGAAAACCTGTCTTCAGGGGTTTGCGAACAACAAAGGCGCAGACCAGCCTGCACATCCCCGCAGACTGATCAGCGCCTTTGTTATTCCCTTATTGGAAAGTATCATATCTAAACTTGCTACAAGCAAAATTTTAAGTTTCTAGCTAGTCTCTGTAGCTGAGGAGACTGGTATAAGTATCACTTTGTCGGAAACCCCGAAGACAGGTTTTGTCGCGTCGAGGCCCATATTGTTTGCTTCCATAATAATATCTAGTCTGAAGTGCACTTAAAAATATGCAGCAGATGAGACAAGCAGACATTTTCTGGACAAAAATATTGTGGTGGGATAAGGGTTAATAAATTATTTTGTGAAGAAAGAAGAGAAATAATTTAATTGCAGTCTGATCTTGGACTATTATATCTGCACATGATTGATTCCTGTATGAGTAGGGTCAGTCTTGTATTAGTTTGTACACAAGAATAATTTTTACACTATAAATTTATACGATGGTCGGCCTAAATTCAACAAGAGGGCCGAAGGGCCCTGGATTGCTCACCTGGGAGAGGATATTATCCACAAAATATGCATTGTACTCTTTGTTTCATTCCCGTTATTTGATATGCAACATGACTACTTTCAGAAACAAAATGACCTTTGCATCCCACCCAGTGGTAAAGGGTGTCTGTAAGGGCATAATATTTGCTAGCATGATATTGTATGCTTTATTTCCTTTAATTTGATATGTAACATGACCATAATCTCAAAAAGTTGATTTTATATAAGCCAGTGTAACCCCTGTGGCAGGGCCATTTTGGGCCCCAGGGCCATAATTTGAAAAAATTGTTAGAGGTCCACTAAAAGATGCTACATTCTAAATACCAAGGCTCTAGGCTTTGTGGATTCAGATATGAAGATTTTTTTCATGTTTTACCCTATATAAGTCTATGTAAAACATGTGACCCCCGGGGCGGGCCCAATTTTGGCCCCAGGGGCATAATTTAAACAAACTTGGTAGTGGTCCACTATATATATACATACCAAATATTAAGGCTCTAGTCCTTGTGAATTCAGACAAGAAGATTGTTAAAGTTTTCATCTCGAAAATCTATTTTAGCCAGTGTGACATATAGGGCTGCCACGTTTACGAAATTTGGTAAACGTTTACACGAGTTCCAGTAACCGAAACGATTCTGTTTACATGTAACTTCCAGATTGAATTTTTTCATTAAGCTGATCGGTAAAATCGCTGATATTTTCCCTAAAAACCCCTTTGAAAAATGTACCTTGTGTGAATATTCAAAATTGTTTCTGGTTGGGTGTAGTGATAGAACTCATTCCAAGTAATTGGAAAGTGATTGCAACATGCGCAGACTCGTACATTACGGACATTTCTTCAGTTGTAAGCGTGTTATTAATGAGTGGACACACACAAGACGTAACTGCCAATCGTCACATACGCATTATAGTGTTTCCAGGTTATAAGTGACCCCCGTTTTTCTTTTTTTAAACAGCTCTAAATTGAACTAAGAAGAGCGGCACTTAGCATGTGGATTTTAATGCACACCGCGTATCTAAAGCTTATTTTTTGGAGACACCCTTATTTGTAACTGAAGCCCCAGTCCCCTGTACAAAAGAATAACTTCGTTGTTTTTCCCTGTGAATATACCTATGTGTACCCCAATAGATACACGTGGTTTATTTGCATTGCTATGATGATACATGTATGTACTAGCCTTAAGGACTATCTATATCCGATGATTAAACGAAAATCTATTCCGCAAACCTCACTCGTCATCATTTTGACACACACACACACGCACACACGCAATTGTAAAAGTCTATACGGGTCCAAGACCGTGCCGTATTGAAAGCAGGCAAATATAAGGCTTAAGCATGAAACATGCATGTAAATGTAGCACCTTCCATTTCAATTCATTGACTCATTTTGCCTACGAGGTAATTTGTCATGATTTTGTCGTCTGCTGATATTTTTTTCAAATCAGTTTGTTTCTTGTTGTTGCTTTTTCTTAAATGATCTTTCGGGAATATCAGTAGAGTGCCAAGCAGTTTGGATCCAGATCATGCCAGACGTTTTGTCGGGCCTGATCTGGGTCCAAATTGTTTGCAAAGGTAATCAGCAGACGACACTAGTAAGTAAAGAGTTTCTGACGATAATTCAAGTTTAGAAAGTTGACGAGAAATAGCGAATTAGGGATATACATTAAACTTAAAGAGCATCAAACATTTGCCTGCTAAAGCTATTTCGCTGATAAACTTTGTCAACAGCCGAAGGCAAGTTCAGGTTAAAATGTTGGGCATTATCTGGATCCATACTGTTTGATAACCTACTTGTATTCCTGGAAGATATATTTTTAGGAAACAATGATCTCGAAAGAAAATTCAGCCATTATTTAAGGTTCAGACAATACTGTTACTTGAATCGTTTTTTTTAATGCATCGCCTTTAGATGTACAGTGAAGTTTATGAGTCAGTATAAGCAGTGAAGCATAGCTTAATGCACAAAGATTGGGCCAGTTAAGCAGTTTTAGCGTGAAGTTGCGATTGTTTTTTATCAGTTTAAACACGTGTTTCGGGTGCTCAAAAGAGCCATATCATCGAGAGGGTTGTTTTGAGTACACACAACATATTTTTTGGTTGAGAAACAGGAAAAATTACTCTCTGTTACGCACTCTTATCTGTGGAACTGACGAATTACCTCCACTGACCTTTATAAGCCATGTTTTATTTATATCGCTAGGTTCACTTGGGGACTTATTCAAAGAAGAGCAGCAAAAACACACAAAAATTCCATCTAATCCCAGCCTATACAAAAGCTCATATTTATGTGGAAAAAATAAATTCAAATACGCGGTATATATCTAAATTCATTTCTCTAATTAATTTTTCAATTAAAATCACCATTAAACAATAATTAGCAAATAACGGGGGTCACTTAAGTCCTGGAAACACATTAATACACACGCTGACAGGAAGTAAACAAAAAAAATTCACATGCGTCTCCTCCTTGCCTTTACATAAATAACTGTTAAAAAAGCAGGAGTATAATTGTTCCAAGCAGTGACTAAGTGAGACAATATTCAGGACATTTTTATGGCCCGTTGAGCATGTCCGCCATAATTTCTAATTGCAGTAGATGCTTTATCAAATTCAGCGGAATCTGAGAAAACAAACAATCTGATTGATGATCCAGATCGAGATGTGACGTATCACTGTTTAAGAGAATATTGTTTCATTAGGATATGCTATTAATAAACCACGACGCTTGTCACATGCTTAAGTTCGTGTAAACCGTAGGTCAATTTTGTAAACGTTTATTGCAGAAACACGAAAACGGTGCCGTTAACACATTTAAACGTGGCAGCCCTAGACTGACAGAGATATGCAACAGACCATGCATAACCATTTGAACAATTATTAAAGAGGGCCATAATCATATGTATCATTCCTGCCAAGTTTGGTCAAAATCCAGCCAGTAGTTTAGGAGATGTCCTTTGAAGCAATTGTTAACGTCACACGACCCACTAAGGAAAACTTACGACGGACATCCAACAATCACAATAGCTCACCATGAGCCAATGGTTCAAATTAATTAAATATCAAGGCTCTATGCCTTGTTCTCATAGATTTCATTTTGTCAAAAATATTTTTAGCACCAGACTCCTTCATGTATATGTTCAATATGTCTACATTATTTAGGTGAAGTTTTGGATTAATTCATCAAAAGCTGTGGTAGGAGTTAATCTGCCTATGAAGACACTGTCAATGCATATATAAAAGCCATATTAGGGAAAAATTGTCTAAGTTCTCATAGCTGTCATTTAGCTAAAAATTATATTTTTGCACCAAACTCCTTCATGCATATCTTAAGTATATCTACATTGTGAAGGTAAAGTATTGGATTAATTCAGCAAAAGCTGTGGTAGGAGTTGATTCGCCCATGAAGGTACTATCTAGGCATAAACCAAAGCCATATTAGGGGGAAAAAAGTTCTCATAGCTGAAAAAAAAATTGAACCAAACTCCTTCATGCATATGTTCAAAGTGTCTATATTGTAAAGGCAAAGTATCAAATTGCTCCATTAAAAGCTGTGCTAGGATTAGACCGGCCCATGAAGGCATTATCATAGCATAAGCATAAACCCTATATAAAAAGCCATGGAAAATTTGTCTAAGTTCTCATAGCTGTCATTTCATTAAAAAAAAAATTGAAACAAACCCCTTCTTGCATATGTTCAATGTGCCTACATTGTGAAGACAAAGTATCAAATTGCTCCATTAAAAGCTGTAGTAGGAGTTAATCTGCCCATGAAGGCACTATCATAGTATAAGCATAAACCCTATAAAAAAGGCATTTAGAATTACAACGGGAAATAACTCTGACTAATAGAATTGGCCCCTAGCCCTTACTTCTTTATTAAAAGTATTGTATCTTGTAGATATAAATATGTTTGCAAGGTTTGATGAAATTCCAACAATGACTCTTCAAGATATTAAGGAAATAAAACGTTACAGACGGATGCACAGACAACATGAAAACAGTGGGGGTATAAATATCATGTATTAGTCCGTACAGTGGTCATTCTTCTGATTTGTATTTTTTTTTAGTTCATACGCAATGTTTTGTATGTATTAGTGTGCAAACAAATCATAAGCAGGTCACCATTCTGCTATTATAGTTGTAAAGCAGGCAGTATCATGTTAAAATGGATTAGTAACCATTGATTTGATTCTTTACGTCCCAGTCAACAATCTTTCAGTTACCTCGGGACGGGACTTCCTGGGTTGAACCAGTACTAAGCTAGGATTAATGTGTCTTGCTCAAGGACACAACACAGTGACGCTGGTGAGGCTCGAACCCGCAACCCTTTGGTCTAGAGTCAAGCAATCTACCACTGAGGCACTACGCTCCCAGGTGAAATTTGATTTAGACATATATTTGCCATGTCAATCATAGACTCATAGATGGCACTCTGACATTGTTCCTCAAAGAATATTTAGAAAGCTATTTTTAAAAAAAAAGTCAGCAGATAACAACAACAGCATGAAAAATTACCCAGCATGCAAAGAGTTAATACTGAGGGTAAAATTTCAAGTGTTTTTGTCATCTACTGATTAAGTTCGGAAACATCTTCGATCCAGATCAGGCCAGACAAAACAACAAGAAGTCAGGCCAGATATGAATGAATCAATGCTAAGCATGCATCAAAACTGACCAATACTTCCATGTCAGAGAAATGGTTGATTGTAAACTTGTAAACTACATAATTATTTTCTACCATTTCTTTTCCTTAATCTCTTTTGCTAAGGCACTCACAAGTTCTGGGGAACAGCCAAGACTATATCCCTCCACATTAACCAGCAGATAACATAGTTTCAAGCTTTTTATACACATTTCATAGGTTGTCTATTTTCCTCGGTTGTATATTCTCAAGAAGAAAATAAGAAAACTAGCGAATAAGATACCCTCTTAGAAAGGAAACCAAACATTTAACCCTAACCATGCTGAACTTAGATATATCCTATTTTTAGAACAGTGTAAATCCAGATCAGCTGGCTTCTCAGAGGCCAGCTGACCAGGATCCACACTGTTTTCTACTCTGCTTGTAAATTTTATACAGGCTAATAATTGAAATGCTGCAAGTTAATTGGATTAATTGGGGAGGAGTGTAGTGCATAAAATGAGCGGTGACATGAGATTTCTAACAATGTGGTATGTGCAACCAGAAAAGGCTCAGATCAGCCTGCGCATACACGGGGTCTGATCATAGCCTTTGCTTGTCGCTAGAATATTCTAGGAGTGTTAAGTTACTGACCAAACATCATTTGTAGTTTCTAAGCAATGCAGTCTGATCAGAGACTTTGCTTTTCGCTTGAATATTCTAGGAGTGTTAAGCTACTGACCGAACATCATTTGAAGTTTCTAAGCCTAAAACGCAGTCTGATCAGAGCCTTTGCTTGTCGCTTGAATATTCTAGGAGTGTTAAGCTACTGACCGAACATCATTTGGAGTTTCTAAGCCTAAAACGCAGTCTGATCAGAGCCTTTGCTTGTCACTTGAATATTCTAGGAGTGTTAAGCTACTGACCGAACATCATTTGGAGTTTCTAAGCCTAAAACGCAGTCTGATCAGAGCCTTTGCTTGTCGCTTGAATATTCTAGGAGTGTTAAGCTACTGACCGAACATCATTTGGAGTTTCTAAGCTAAAAAGGAGACTGCAGGGCTTTTTCCAGCAATTTTGGGAAAAGGCCCTTGGCCAAAATTGGGGAAAAATGATCAACTTAACATAAAAATTGGGAGAAATTAACGACATAGAACATTACAAGGGTAGCAAAATATATCCTCAAAATCAAGTTATTTTTTATTGCATTATGTTAAGCATATCACTTAAGCACAAGACTTAGTGTTTTATTATCATTCTGATATGGGTCATTTTTTCTCATATTTTATAAGAAGTAGTGGTCTCTAAAAAAAGTAAAAAAAAAAATTTTTTTTTTTTACTTTTCTTAATGGGGAAAATCAGACATGGTATTGGGAAAAAGGGTGGCTATTTTCGATTGGGAAATTCGGCCCCAAGAAATGGGGGCAGAAAAACCCCTGGACTGCACAGGCTCGTCTGAGTCTAGACTTGTCAAAATGCCACATTGTTGGAAAGCACATGTCACGGCTCAAATATCCAGCATGACAAGATAAGAAAATTTACCTGTTTAATGATATTCTGTCCTTCCTTCTCTTTTATATTGACTGCCACACTCTGAAAATATTGTCAAAGAGAACAACTGTACTCCTGGCCTCGAGGTTATAAAACTTTAGTTCATTCTCAGACTCAAAATAAAGCGCAATTATTGGCTGCTTGCGGACACGTGTCCGCAAGTAGCCAATCATTGCGCTTTATTTTGAGTCTGAGACTGTACTCAAGTTTTATAACCTCGAGGCCAGGTCACTATTTTTTATAAACAAAACTAAGGTAAATGTTCTTTTGTTTGATTTGATTGTTTACGTCCCAGTCAACAGTCTTCTAGTTAAGTCGGGATGAGTCTTCTTGGGCTGAATCAGTACTAAGTTAGGATTAATGTGTCTTGCTCAAGGACACATCAGTCTTGAGTCAAACACTCTACTACTGAGCCACTGTGCTCCCAAGGTAAATGCTCTAAAATTTCATTCACTAGTTGCCTGCCAAAATAGCCTAGACAAACAGTGCAGACCCAGATCATACTGCTTCTTCATATAAAGCAGTCTGATTAGGGTTATAGGGTTAGCCTGCTTACTATTCAGACAAGCCTATTTCTTTTTAAATTCCAGCCCCGACAACCCAACATTTTATTTGAGAACAGAAAGTGAACTGTTCTAGAAATTTTAAAGTATTTTACCGTATCTGCAAGCAGATTCATGTCCAAAATGATGGTAATCTTCCTTATAGGCAGGTCAGAATCAGACACCAATCCTCATAAACAGATAACCACCAAACAGTAACCATCTACATAGAGGATCTTACATGAGTGCTCATGTTTTATTGAATTTATTAAACGAGTTGAGGAAAAGAGACCAAATGCAAGGTCTGCTGAGCATTGTATCTCTTTTTCACAACAAGTTTAATAAATTCAATAATACAGGAGCACGAATGTTAGATTTTATTTATCACAGGACATTACAAATTAATTAAAAATTGCATGTTTAGCATGATAATGTTAAGAATTTGCCATCTTTTAGGCAAGATTATAATGGATGTCAATACATAACGTTACTAAATCTGTAAACCTTAACCACTAGCGGTTTATCGATTTTATTGAATGGCGTTATATCCCTCCCAGACGTGCCCTAATGTGATAAAGGATGATTTAATATCTGTACTTATCATTTTCATATATCCACCCATAACACCATACTTTAGTGTTGATCTGAGCCTTTACCTATTTCAATATTTTTTGTCTGCTTGCAGGTAAGGCTCTTTGGTGAAACTGTGCATTTGCTCAGCCTCATCTGCCCCCTTGCTGCTCACTTATGTGAAAAGTATCAAAATCTCATAAGTTGGCTTATGATCATGTAAATCATATGTCAGTAAATCTTTTGAATGAACTATTTGGGCCTCGTCGCGAGAAATACCTGTCTTCAGGGTTTCTCACCAGGTCATACCCAAACCAGTCTGCTCAGCTACAGAGACTAGTTAGAATGGTAAAATTTCGCTTAAACATGTTTTGATATGATACTTTTCAATAAGTGAATAATAAAAGTGCTGATCAGACTGCACGGATGCGCAGGCTGGTCTGCACCTTTGTCCTTCGCAAACCCCCGAATCATTGAGGCCCATTTTAAACATGAAGTATTATTTTTTTGATAAAAAAAGAACTATACTGACGTCAAGAAAAAACACCTCATCTAAAAGTAAACGTGAATATCTCTTAGACTGATCAGACTAAAGTTATGAATTTTAGTGCATTATAACATCTTATCAGTCAAGCGTATCTCATGAAAACAAAATTGCTGAAAGAATATTCGAGGGTGAGAAAACGACCTCGGTTTGAAACAGGGGTCACCATTTCATGTGACACAAGATTTTAGCCACATTTGCTTTGTTTTCCAGACACAATCCGTTGACAAGAAAAACGTGATTGACCATTGTAAAACAGTCTCTATTTTACCAAAAATGCGTTTACAATGTTCAGACAATGTTCGTATGTGTCAGCTAAACGAAACAACTTACCCCACCCACCTTTTCACAATACATTTCAGTAAAACTTAAATGTCATGACTCTGCAAAGTGGATGAAAATATTGTTACGAATCTTTTGCATAAGTCTCCAGTCTTTAACCAGCGACGATTGCTGAGGAAACCCAATCTGGCATGTGTTCCAGACGGCTGTTTTGGATAGCGTTAACATAGACCAACGACTGGCCATTGGGCGTAACAGCTCATCATAAATAACGCAATTTTATGTAGGCATATTCTGTGTACATTACTTAATGTACCCCCTTATCATTTTTTCATTACTTTTCAAAACGAGAATGTCGGCAAGTTTCGTAAACAGACCTTACATTTTGTCTTTAATATGACATCATAATTTAATAAAGTTATTACTCGCAAGCACAACTGTTTGAAAAAATTATCCAAAATTTGTTCATTGTTTAGCATTAATGGCACAAACTGGGTGCAAATTCAAATTGAAATCATAAGCGATCGATGCACAATGCCGTCATGTGTACGTTGAGACTGTATGACGTCATCGGAATAACGCGTAACCTGCATATCAAATTAAGTCGTTTTCCAACATTGCCCAACCTCTACATGAAGAAGCAGTACGTGGCTGTTCATTTTTATATATCATCGCTAAGAAATCAGTGATAATGAGGGAGGCGTTTTTAGTTGACGTCAGTATAGTAAAATTTTCGGGATAACTGATGTCCGCACTCCCCCTATATAGCTTGCACACAAGCTCTATTTGGTTTAGATTTGGCACATTTAGCTCCACTGTGACCTTGAAAATCTGGGCAAGGTCACCAAAACCTAATCAAGTCTTCATCATTTCCCAATGTTATATCAGTGATTTATTTACCAAAGCATCCTGCATCGATATCCCATGCTCAAATTACATTCTCTGGGGGATGCAAAGTTTTTATTTCAGTGGATCCCAGGATGCAATGGTATTGCAGACTCGCCATGTACAATAGTGTCCTGGCCCCGAAACTTTTTCATGCTCAACTCAGCTTAGCATGAAAGGGGCTCTCTTGCTTGGTATGGGAAATTAACATGGGAGTTTGCCCACGCTTGGAATTTGATAATATTATGTTATTTAATTGTCTGGGGTATGACTTTTATATTTATGGTGCATTTGAGTTTTTATGCAATTCCATTGCGAATTTATGACGTCATGAATGACATCACTATAATACCTTGGGGTACCCAGTTATAATCATTTCTAAAGTAATTGACATATCATTAACAGGCGCAGAAATGTTTTATTAAATAACTATATCATTGAAAAGTTCGTTGTTACTAAAAATGGCTTTGTATTTATTAGGATTTTGGGTGGGCATTCATTTTTATGGCATGGTACCCCAATTTTCTACTGTATATTTTGTATTCAGTGAAATTTGGAATTAACATTTTTACACATTGCGGTCTTTGTCAAGATACCATTTCAACATATAAACAATCCATATATGTTAAGAATATGTAGACCAAATTTCATGAAATTCAAAGACTGGTAGCATATTTTTTCAACTTGATGTAAACACTTGGCCCTAATTCATCCGAATGAAAAAAATACTATAATTATGTTTCAGTGTAAAACATACTTAAATACTTGCTTAGTTTGGATCACCATGCTAGTACGTTTATTGGTTGAAGTTGATATGTTCAGTGTTTTTCCCCATTATGGATTGGAAAAGGAAAAAATAATATTTTTGACATTAAGTGCTATGATTTTTTATTTTATGAAGTGCTTACACATTAATATTAACCAAAATGATACAATATGGTGACACCTGTACTTACCATATCTAGTTTCTAACGTTAAAACTACATCTAACCAATGTTACACTTAATATGTAACGTTATTTAGAATTTTAATTCATACAGAAGAGAAACCTTATGACAAGTCAGTTCATACAGGAGAAGAACCTTATATCTATGATTTTATAATTGTAAGCCTCATTGATAAACCTGGTTCACAAAAATACCCCCCTGTCAAACCTATTGGTAAAAATAAACCATTTTTGTCACAGAGAAATCTTGGCTTCAAAGGTATGCTAATTTAATGCTGAAATCTTCTCTGTTCATTCTGTTTTGTGAAACCGATGCTGATATTCATCAAATAGCAACATTTATACTTTAACTGGCTATATATTCTAGGCATACAATTTCGTTTCTGGACCTCACTTATTCATGTAGAACTCTGTTCTGTGATACCTTTGATAAGACTCTGTTACACTTTTTCCTGGTCAAGGCACCAAAATGTGGTTCCTCTAGTTCAGTTGGGATGTAAAGGAAATATTTTGTCTTCTTGTTTCCACACGTTTATTGTTAGGATATTATGTTTCTTAAACAATATCATGCAGGACTTGAGGAAGTGATACACATTGTCTTGGTCCAATAGTGCCATGACATAGGTCTATGACCTTTGGCATTTCTGACCATTGAATCATTTAAAATTGTCTAAACATGTCTTTCTTTAAGAAAAGTGGAAGTAGATTTAAAAACAACCTCCTTATGTCGAGTTATTGATTCATTTCAACTAAATAATTAATTCCGCTAAAACGGACCTATACCCATAAGAGGTAGGAAATGACAAAGTTACCGGTTTTGGATTTTCATGATATTTGGCTCAGATCAGCAGGATATATATGGCATGTTTTTGTGATAATGTGATATCTTGACAAAGACTAGAACATATCTATCTTTTGAATCGAATGTTGAATGTTTTGTAAATTTTTGAAAAAAAATATTAAAATTTTATAATCACTTCTTCTGAAAACGTAAACCATAATTTATCCAAATGGTTTCGTGGTATTAATATAATGTCTATGGTATTTTGGATTCAATCTAGATGACAAATCATAGAAATGAACAAAACTATAGATTTAGGACATGGAAATTTAGAGACAGGTACCACCTCAATGGTGAAGTACGTCAGGGTTGCTTCATAAGCCGTATTCTTAACTATCTAATTCGATAAATACATTTTCATAGTTCGTATATAATGAGTTATTATTATGCAAAGTTTAAAGAAAATCCATGCGTGGGCACAGATGAAAGTACCCCTTTATCCTGCTCAAAAATGTTAAAATGCCAACAGTTGGTTTTGTTTGTTTGATTTGATTCTTTACGTCCCATCAACAATCTTTCAGTTAAACAGGGACGGGCCTTCCTGGGTTGAACCAGTACTAAGCTAGGATAAATGTGTCTTGCTCAAGGACCACAACACAGTGAGGCTGGTGAGGCTTGAACCTGCGGCCCCTCTGTCTTTAGTCAAGCACTCTACAACTGAGCCAGTGCACTCCCCAACACAACAGTTGTTGGCATTTTAACATTTATAAACATGATAAAAACATTTATGCTGCTCATAAATGTTAAAATGCCAACAATTGTTGGCATTTTAACATTTATAAGCATGATAAAAACAACATCAGAAAGTTTAAAGCAAGAAAAGTCTTTAATTGTCAGCATTTCAGTTTTTATGAGTAGTTGAAAGTTCATGCTCAGTTGAGTTGAGCATGAAAAATGTTTTATAACCTCGAGGCCTGGAATCATTAGTTTGCAGCTGGACCCATTAATACATGTAGTTGATTTTTTGCTCAACAGTGTTTTTTTTATATTTTTACCTTTTTGTTTCTATTTATAGACAAGAAATAGGCACTCTCAGAGCCACAAAATGGTGGTCCCCATGTTCTGGTGTCATCCCCTTCACCTGAAAAGGACAAAAACAACCCTTTAATTCTGGAGATTTTTACTTGTTTTATTTTGGTGCATGGGGTCCCTAAATTTATGGGGGAAAGATGTACAACCTAACTTGTATATGAACAGTGCTGTCCCTTGATAACATACCTCATTATTTATAACATGGATTTGGATTTAACACAGTCATGTTGTGGCTCACAAATCTTTTTACCATGGAATTTTACAAAGAAATTATAAGAATACAACAATTTTGAAAAATTGACCCTTTGTAAAAGGATTCACTTATAACATGGACAGGCCTCCAGATCAGAGTGTGTATTGGAAAACTATTTATCTTTACTTCTCATCCAAAACATATGTTGTGGGTACTCAAAAGAACCGTCTCAATGAGACGGTTCTTTTAAGCACCCAAAACACATGTTTAAATTGATGGGTAAGAAAATATTTATAACTTTTGGCTCAAAAATTTTCCTTATCTGGACCTATGCATGGACCATTCCTATGGACCCCAAATATAGCGCTATAAAGGCACTGCACTGTACTTCAATTAGGGAAAACCACCAACAAAACATGCTCTTGACGTGTCACCCTTTGTATACTGATGGAATCTTCCATTTGGTATGGTATGACCCAATAAACTTGGGATGATTCATTGTGCATGTATCTATTTAGGGCCAACCTTAAAAATATTTTTGTTTTCCCTTACCCGACCCTGTTTTACAGGTATGGGTCGGTTGATCGGAAACTTATTTTTTTAAACTAAAAATCTCAAATTGGATACCCATTAAACTTAATTGTATACAGTAAAACCTGTCTTAATAGGCCACTCAAAAAAGACATCGCATAATGCAGGTCAAAAGTATTGCAGAATGCTCCCCAAGGAGCATTCTGCAATACTTTCGACCTGCATTTAGCCCCCATTTGTCTTAACAATCTTTGCGTATATCTTTGAGCGCCCATTTTAGGCAGGTTTTACTACATATAGTCCTACTATAGGCAATAAAATTAAATACACAAACAATTTGCTAAGATAACACTGTTTACATTGGACAATTCTCTCAGGTTGCAATGAAATTTTAAAAAAATATTCTTGACTGAAAATTGAAATAAATTTTTTTGAGTAGGGCCTTTTTTCAGGGTCAGTTGGGTAACACTACTGCACATAAAACCCATTAAATTCCGTTAAAAGTCCATAAAAATGCCATTAATAATCAAATTCCTGTTAAAATCATCCATTACTTTTCGTTTCTTAAAATTAATGGTTTTGTGTGTTCGGTCATTAATATTCATTATAATGGCCATTAATTCAGCGGTAACGGCCATTAAAGAGCAAGTAAAATCATTAATTTTTGATTAATTTACACCTTCTGTATTATTAATGACCATTAAAAGAAATAATGGTCCATTAATTTTCCTTTTGTGATGTTTTAATGCCCATGAATTTGCATTCTGTAATGGCCATTACAAAAAGTAATGACCATTAAAACCTTTCGTGTCTATTGATGGCATTAAAAAGTAGTAAATCTGCATGTTTGATATTTTAATGGCCATTAAATATATAAATATGCAATTCATTAGCATTAGAAAGCAGTGAAATATCGGGAACCAATATTTATACGAAACAATGTGCCATTATTTAAGTGGTAATGGCCATTAATTTAATTCATGAGCAAGTATGATCATTAAAATACCATTAATTTTTACCCTTGGTATGAAATGATGACCATTATAATTTAATGGGCCATTATTTTCTGTTTTATGGTGATTTAATGCCCATGAATTTGCAGTATTAATGGCCATTACAAAAACTAATTGCCATGAAAACCCCATTACATGTCTAATAATGGCCATGAAAGATGTGTTCATGAATTTTAAATTACTGAAGTTGGGAGATCAATATTTTCATGGCCATTAATTTTTGGGACTGAACATCTTAACCCATTATTTTTTTAATAATGGCCATCAATAAAAAGATCATCAGAGTATTTGATATTGTCCATTATTTGTACACTCATGTAATGGTTTGTTTTTAACATTATCATTTTACAGCCTTCAAAACTTGCTGCACATTGCATCCATAGGTATGTTTGTGTAATGAAGAGCTCCACCATTCAGTGCTTGTAAATTAAAATCGCCTGTGTGATTAAACTGAAATTTCAGGAAGACAAAGAAAATTACCTCGAGAAATGCTGTAGGAAAATGAGTTTTAAAGGCAAACTCTATTAATTTCATCGAAAATCATAACATATCCTGGAGAAATGCTGGAGAAATTTCTCCAGCATTTATCCAGGAAATTTTAAAGCTTATCAAGGAGATTGTGGGCCTTTGTTACCTTTTCAGACACAAACCAATCTGCTCTCCTACCAAGCATAGCTAGAGCCTGGAAACAGGATTTAGCAACTGCAAGAATACATAGGATATAGGAAAATATGCATTTGGGAGCCATGACCATGCTTTATTGAAATAATGAAATCCGTGATACAGTGAGCGGAGTTTTAATGAGGTACACTGGTAATCAATTGGTAATCAATTTTAAACTTGTAGCACAAACATGTATTCTATGGATCCTGCATTTGTAGAAATTTTGTGCATAATTTAACATTCCAAACAGTTCTATAATTCTAAGTTATGTATGCTACCAAACCCTGCTTGTCCATCAACAACATGTGTATTACTGCTTCTGAGTACAAGCACAATCACCATGGAAGCGGGAACCCGCGAGGTGCGAGTAGTATGGCGATCGAAATTTTCAGTCAGGCGTCTCATAAATTTAAGCACTACTTGGTTAGCAGGCTTCGACCACCATGCCTATAAGTCTGAACAAAGAAGAGAAGTAATAAAAAGAGTTAGTGTATTTTTGAAGTAAATACAAAATCCAAAGCCATTAATTTAGCCTAAATGAGTTTTGAGCAGGATTTAATGGCCATTAAAGTTGCATCTAATGGATCTAATCTAATTTCATGCCAATTATTTATCCAAACTATTTATTAATGGCCATTAGTTTTGAATTAATATGGTTTTCTTTATATGTGACTGTGTCCTAAGAAGGATTCAACTTGGCCAATAACATTTACACTCAAAATTCATTTCCATGTAAAAGAATGCAACATTTCTCAATAGAATCAGTAAGAAAAAAAGACTTTATTCTAAACGCTCTTGATGAGGCTTCATTAAGACTGTTGGTGTGCCTAATGTGTAAAGCCATTTGATCATGTCTTAAACTTTACTTATTGGATATATGCTGTATCATTATCATCCCCTTTAACAAATTTCATAACGTTTCAAACTATGTTTTTATGTCACAAAACCGAATATCCAGATGAATTAAGTTTTAAAAAAAAACCATCATACCAACAGGTAAATGCTATATGTAACAATGGGATAGAATTTGACAATTATAATGAAGAGTACACAATTTAATGTTTAAAGATGTCTCTAAAATCGTGAAAATACCATACTTTATTTTTACAATTATCTTAATAAAAAATTTTGTTTTACTTTCTGACTGAGAAAAATGATCAAAACATGCAATAATTCTAATAAACACATTTAATGGTCATTAAAATCACTTAAACAAGAGTTGCAAATTAGAGTAGCTCCCCTTGAAAAATCTTATTTTTTCACAAAAGATTAATATGATATACAAAAATGATTTAAGACTTATATTTTTTCTGAAATATTATATTTATTAATTTATCAGAATTTCTGATCTCTATTATTAACACACAGCAAGGTTGTGCCCTAAATTTATCAAAATGTATATGTGTTGCATTCACCAATGGTAATTATATTTTCATCAATATATAGAAGGATTCAGAAATAAAAAGGTAACAATAACTTGTTAATTGGCCTGTTTATCTCTTAAGATGACAGGGGACTTAAACCAAAGTCCAGCAAGATTCTTGCTTGTCTTTCCTGCTTCTAAATGAGAAACAGGAAGCAGCACAAGAAATAGAATCTTGAAAACATTGCAGTGGGCATAAGAGAAAATTAATGACCATTAACATATTTTTATTAGAAATTTGTCATGCTTATCTAATGGCCATTAAATTATGCATTTAATGCCCATTAATATGCTGTTGATTTAAAAGAATGATGCCCATTATTTTCTATCCAATATACTAATGGGTAATTAATGCCCATAAATTTGTAGTTACATTTTCTGTTATAATGGCCATTAAAAATAAAAAGCCATTAATAATGGTTCTAATAATGGCCAAAATTTTCATGGCCATGAAAAATAGACCACATTAATGGGCATTAAAATTAACCAGCAACAATTTTAATGGGAGGTTTTAATGGCCATTAATTTTCACACACTAAAAATAATGCTTAAATGATGCTCATTATTTTTTTCAATTAATGGTTTGAGTTAATGGTATTTTGACAGATTTTCAGTTTTGAAAGTGCATTTTACCATTAAAATTGACCATTAATAGGACCATTTTTAATGGGAAATTTTAATGGGGGCCATTAATGGGATTTTAATGGGAGTTTATGCAGTAGTGTAAGGGAAACAAATGAAATTTTAATTTAGGCCTAGAGTTTTTAGCTTAGAATTTCCAAACTATGATGTATTTCAGTCCTCCTACCTCACATATCAAAGACCTAAATTTGGTCTAGGCGTGTGCTGATCATGATATGTGCGTGTGCAACAAACTTTGATGTTTGAACTTTTGAGCCAAGAGCTTTGCTATTTCAACTGTGTTTAATATCTTGTGAACAAGAGCTATTCAAACATTCTTCAAAAATATATCTTTGACCACTGACCTACTTTTGTTATAGTTACAAATTCAACCTTAGACTAGTATTGCATGTGCTCGGAGGGCATTTGGATTTCACAAACACATCACTGACTTGTTATCTTAGAAAATAGTGCAGGCACTGATGAAATGGCACATAGTGCAGGGATTATTTTTGGTGTCCTCAGGGGCCGAAATTTGGCCCCTTTCCCAATGGGATTTAGGTGACTTTTTTCCCAATTTGAAAAAAAAAATTCCCAATCTCGAAAAAATTTTTTTTTTTTTTTTTTATTTTTTAGAATTTTCATTCAGTCACCTGTTCAAAATCAGTCTGTGTGATCAATCCATTTTTTGTTGTAATTTAAACATTGCTGCTTTATAAAATTTTTAAAGATGACAAGCCTGGTTTGACTTTTGATAGTATAGTTTACGCCATATAAAAAATACCTCAAGGATTATTCTACCTTTCTGAAGTTGTGGCCAGGGGCCTGTTCAATTGGGAAAATATAACTTGAGCCATCGAAATTGGGAAAACTAGATTTAGTCTAAAAGAACAAGATCTCTAGTTTAAATTAAAAGCCATAATTTTTATCAATGTAATTGCATTGACCTTAATAATTATTCATTAATATGTGCATGAATATGTTGAATGTAAAAAGCTGTACCTTTGTTGTTTTTGGTCTGATTTTCATAAATCTTTCATCAATATGTAGAGCTGAGAAATAGGGAATGTTATTTTCTATTTTGGGAAGTTTTTGCTCATTTTTTGATTCAGTCACCACACACATACACACACACACACACTCACAAGCTACATGATGACAATCTACTAGAATTGCATCCTATTTTCCATCAATTTAATGGCAATAGTATGTGTAATAGCTAATTTTGTTTTTAAACTGACCAAAAATGCTGTTCTTGTTTGTTTAGAAAATTTCCCAAAATAGTGGTTTACCGCGCTAATTTTCCCAATCTGAAAGGCCCTAGGGCCCCTTCCCAAAATTGCAAAAAAAATCCCTGTAGTGTGGCATTTCATCTGGGTCATCACTGTTTGCCAAAGTACTGTATAGGCCAGAATTTTTTTATTAGTTGATTTACAAAACCTCCGATTGTAATTTTCCAGAAAGTAGGGAAAAAAAACTTAATTTAAAAAAAAAAATATTTTATCCGCCTCTTAATAGTACAGGTCAACCTCGTTATGTCAAACTTGCCTATCTCGAATACAATGCCTATGTCGAAGTGATCACCCATTCCTGAATTTTTCCCCTATATTGCATTGTAATTCGACCTTGCTTATGTCAAACACGGTTACCATGAAAACTCGGCTATTTCGAAGCGATTTTTCATTCCCTTAAGTCAATTTTCCCTTTGTTTACCACTGCTTGTATCAAGTGGTCAAAAAGTGAAACGGTCCAAATGACAAAGTAATTTACCTGATTGATCGAACAATAGCCTTAATTTCAGCCCAATTAATCCATTGTTGCAAGTAATCGCCAATTAATTATAGTGTGTGTTGAGGCGGTCATTGTTAATTGATCAGCTGTTTGTGTAGATAATTGACCCGATTGACCTTGACGTGACCACTCAGGTGTGTTCGATGGAGCATCAGAAAATTGGCGGTCCCTTTCAAATTTTAACGACTTGATATTGTTCATCGGCGTCTTTTGATGAGAGATGTTTTCAACAGTCTTTAGATTGCTGCGAGATATTTCGATATTAAAGGGTGTAATATTTCTTCATGTGTAGACTCTGATTAGACTGTGAGAGTGCAGCCTAATCTGATTTAGCTAGAATATCTGTGGTTCTGCTCCGACAAAATTGACGTTTTTTCAGTGATGTGTGCTGCAATTATCTCCGTTTTAAGCTATCTATATGCTCTCGTACATGGAAATATTACTTTGTTTTGTTTGATGTTTACTTATTTTATTTTATTATGAAATTAAAATGGAAATAAAACAACTCAAAAGATTTTTCTTTTGTCTTTATTTCAATCCAGTTTTGAGTAGTCTTACTACGTCTGTACTGCAAATGTATATCGGAGGAAATCTGGTTCAAGGAAATTCAACATGTATACTGTATTTTGGTGACGTCACATTTTGGCTATGTCGAACTTCGGATAACTCGAAGTATTTTCTCCATTCCCTTGGACTTTGAGATAACGAGGTTGACCTGTATTTGTTTCGTTGAAAATAATAATATATTTTTGAGGTTCTGTCTGTGTATTTTTGAGAGAGACACTGTTAAAAGCGATTGTCTTGTCCAGATTTTTAGGAAAATTAAAAAATATTTAAAGATTTAATACAGACTTTTGGTTTACATATTACTACTTTTACTGTTTCTGGAGATATTAAAAAAGAGAAAAAAAAGCTCTGAAAAAAAAAAAAAAAAAGCTCTGAAAATGACCAGTTAACTGGTCATTTTCAGAGCTTTTTTATATATTTTTTCACCCCCCTCCACACACCCTAAATCTGAAAAAAAATCATGTAAATCAACTAATAAAAAAAACTGGCCTTACTCTACTCCACTGAGCAATGGAAATGCACAGAACTTTATGCAATACGGTAAATGTTCTAAAATTCCGAACACTCTAAAATTACGAACACCTAAAATTATCACCGAAAATAATTTTCAAAACATCCTAAAAAATCGAACACTGACCTTTTTTTGAAAAGTGAATTTCTAAAATTACGAACACAAGTTATTTTCGGCGGAAAATCGATGTCCGTTTATGCTCGGTTTACTTATACCGTACAGCGACATTTGGAAGGTTCCATTTTACTTAAATGGGTAGTCTGGCACGTGACGTTCTTTTTCGCATGCCGAGCGCAAGACTATACTTTTTGTCTGCTAATTGTGCGATACATGCTTTCAGATAAGATCAAAGGCAAGAGCGCATTAAAAGCACGGACTTTTCTACATGAACGTGACAAAAAAAAGTTCATGTATGTTTAATATTGGTTTAGTATCGACGGAAAACAGTGCAGACTCAAATATTTTTAAAACCCTTCATTGGCGAAATGTTTACCTATAAGAAGCATTCGATCCATCGGAATTCATCAGCAATGGTCATTAACATGGTCACAGACATTAAACAGACATGCCTCGGGCAAGGATTAGGAGTTACATTTACCGCGAGAAAACGTCCATCTAAGCTTATGTTCACCATGAAAGACTTAGGTCATACGCTGCCTGGTCGTCGAAATTGGACATTTGCAAGTATCAGTAGATGTTACTACTTAAAAAAAACCTGCAAACCACTGCGTTAAACAACTGAGTAAATTTGCTAAGTTAGTTTGCTTATACAACCTTATATACAAAAGGGCCTTTTTCCAAAGTGTGGTTTGAGTCGTGGGACACAAAATTAATCCATTCAACATAAAAGCTGTGATGCTTGACATACCAGAGCCATCAATGCTTGAATTGAGAATGCAGACTTGCGCAGGCTCGTCTGAGCCTTTGTCGCATTATGAAATTATGTCCGTCGACAGTTTTAATTTCAATCGAGCCGGTTCACGCGCACTGCATGCATGCGCGGATCCAGAACATTTTGTCAGAGGGGGTAGTGAGAGGACCGAAATGCCACTAAAAATGGACCACCATCGGCCCATCAGCGAAACGCCTTTGAAATGGCGTTTTGCTGGCGTGTCAATGGCCCACCATTGAATGCTGGCTTGGTAGCTTTGTGAACTTTAGGGGATCCGGGAACCCCTATATTTCTGTGATTTTTCGGGGAGGGGGGGGGGGGGGGGGGGGTGGGGGGGTGGGGGGGGGGGTCCGGACCCCCTGTCCCCCCTCTGGATTCGCCCATGGCATGCATCTGAAAGAAGGTACTTGTCTGAAATGTTTCGTGATCATCGGACGCAAAGTCGGACTAGATTATAACTCTTGGTATGCTTGTTTGCCCCTGATCAGGCACGTCGGACGATCTTCGTTTGCAAACTTTGATAGCAGATCGTAAAAGTAGAGAGAGAGAGAGAGAGAGAGAGAGAGAGAGAGAGAGAGAGAGAGAGAGAGAGAGACTGCACGGTGTTTGCACACGAATCTTTTGTTTTGGCTTGGTTTCTTAGAATTTCGAAACACAATGTTTGGGTCAGTCAATCAATCTTGTTACAACTGCTTCCGATGAGGACCCAGAACCCAAACTTATCGTGCGCATCGGCTTTTGTACGGCAAAGTCGGACATTCCACAGTATTAACGCTTTGTGTACTTTCTATCGCATGCACACGTTTTTAAATTGACGAAACATTCTATCCTGAATACCATTCGTGTCTGATCTGGATCCAAACCGTGTTTGCAAATGGAGAGAGAGAGGGGGGAGAGAGAGCGACTGGTGCAGGCACGTCAAGGTAAACATTGCATCGGCGGATCAACAAGTAGAGAGAGAGAGAGAGATGTGTGTGTGTGTGTGTTCTTTTTTAATTTCGTCAGTTTGCTTTTTTTACTCTGGGAACTCGTCTACGTATTTCAAATTTTTGTGTCGATCTTTGCAAAAAAAATAAAAAAAAAATAATAATAATCTGATCGTACGAGATGTCTAGCGGTATCAATTCTTGAGTACAATCTCGGACCCAAAATTACTGGGTCCGAGGTACAATATTAGCTGGAATTCGAAGTCAAGCGTTTTGTTTTTCTGAAGGAAGAACGAAATAGTGTAGTAGTGATTCATCGGTAGTCCGATAGGAGACCCGACTTATCGAATAGTTTAAATGACTTTTAAGTAAATTGAGTGACATAATATGCACGTGCCTGGCTCTCGACTTGGCGAATACCGCACGCGCTGGACATTTTACTGACTCATTCCGCATGAATTTAGCGGCGGTTTTAATAAGATTAAAGTTTAGAAAAAAAGAGGAGATAGCACAGAATCATATCGCCGTGTTTTCACCACGTTTCTACCACATTTTGACATGCATATATACCGTTTTTTTCTCATGATAAAGCCCACATTCTAAAATTTCGAACACAAGCATTTTTTCACAATGGTAATTTCTAAAATTACGAACAACTGAAAAAAATAATTATTTTTAAGTGTTCGTAATTTTAGAACATTTACCGTACACAGATTAATCTTCCCTGTAAGTTGTAACTCAAACATATTTTGAACTACTATAATACCTGGCTTTTCAATTTTGATGACCTCTGCACCTAGATCCCCTTAATCTGACAAAAAATTTCCCGTAAATCAACTAATAAAAAAAAATCTGGCCTTACTCTACTCCACTGAGCAATGGAAATGTACAGAACTTTATGCAAATAAACAGATTAATCTTCCCTGTAACTCAAAAATATTTTGAACTACTATACCTGGTTTTTCAATTTTGATGACCTCTGCACCTAGATCCCCGAGTATCATGGAGCAATAGGGACCCGCCAGGACCCGTGTCAGATCCAGCACCCTCAATCCATGCAGTGGTCCCTTGTTGGTATTAATGTCAGTACTGCAGCACCTTCTGACAGCTTTAAACACTGAAATGAGAATGTCATTCTCAAGTCATCAGATAGCGTATATTTTTAAGCTGACAAGTGCAGCAATAGGGCTGCCACGTTTACATGTGTAAACGGTAACATTTCATGTTTTTGCAATAAACATTTACAAAATTGGCCTACCGTTTACAAGAACTTTAGCATGCGACCAGCGTTTTGGCTTATTAATAAAATTTCCTAATGAAAATATTGTTTGTTTGTTTTCCCAGATTTGGCTGTATTCGATAAAGTATCTACGGTAAATGTTCTAAAAGTTCGAACACTAAAAAATAATTATTTTTTCCGCTGTTCGTAATTTTAGAAATTACATTTCAGAAAAAATGCTAGTGTTCGTAATTTTAGAATGTGGACATTATCATGAGCAAAAACGGTATATATGCATGTAAAAATGTGGTAGAAACGTGTTGAAAACACGGCGATATGATTCTGCGCTATTTACTCATTTTTCTTTTCAACCGCCGCTAAATTGTTGCGGAGTGAGTCAGTAAAAATGTCCAGCGCGTGCGGTAATTGCCAAGTCGAGAGCCAGGCACGTGCATGTTATGTCACTCAATTTACTTACAAGTCGTAAAAGTCCACTTATTTAACCTCGGACTACCGATAAATCGCTACACTTTCGTTCTTCCTTCAGAAAACCAAAACGCTTTTTGCTTGCTCTCCATCTGCGCAAATGTCGTTTATAATGTAATACAGTCACTCAAGGACATCTCGTCGATCAAAATTTTTTGCAAAGATATGCACGAATCTTTGAAATACGTAGACGAGCTCTCTGAGTTAAAAATAATGACAAAATTCAAAAAGAACACGCATCTCTCTCTCTCTCTCTCTCTCTCTCTCTCTCTACTTGTCGATCTAGAACAAAAGCCGATGCGCACGATAAAATGGGTTTTCAGTATATCTCAATAAGTGTAGACTTAGTCCGGTCCCATGCGCGGATCCAGAGGGGGGACAGGGGGTCCGGACCCCCCCCCCCCCCACCTGAAAAATCACAAAAACATAGAATTTCTTCGCAATACTGGACCGGATCCCCTGAAATTCTCAAAACTACCAAGCCAGCATTCAACGTTGGGTCATCATCAGCACGCCAGCGAAACGCCATTTAAAGGCGTTTCGCTGGCGGGCCGATGATGGCCCGCTTTTTGTGATATTTGGATCCTCTCTCCCTTAAAAAAGAAGAAAAAAAACGTTGTCAGAGTTCGGATCCAGATCAGATCCGAATGGAATTCAGGAAAGAATGTTTCGTCAATTTAAACATTTGGGCATGCGATAGAAAACATGCAAAGCGTCAATTCTGTCGAATATCCGACTTTGTCGTGCAAAAGCCGATGCGCACGAGAAGTATCTCCAAGTATAATTTTCAGCACCCTACTGATACATGATATTTTCGAAATTAAGAGATTCGTATGCAAGCGCTGGTCTCTCTCCCTCTCTCTCTCTCTCTCTCTCTCTCTCTCTCTCTCTCTCTCTCTTAACCATCTGCTTTCAAAGTTTGCAAATAGTTTGGATGCAGAAGATCTCCGACGTCTTGCCAAACCAAATCAGGGGCAAACATGCATACCAAGAATTAATAATGAAAGCGAACGTCCGACTTTGCGTCCGATGCATCGAAAGAATATAGGCTAATTGAGCCGTGACATGAGATTTCCAACAATGTGGTATGTGGGACCAGAAAAGCCTCAGATCAGCCTGCGCATATGTACAGTCTGCTCAGAGCCTTTGCTAGTCGCTTGAATATTCTATGAGTGTTAAGCTACTGACTGAACATCATTTGGAGTTTGTAAGCTTAAAAGGAGGCTACACAGGCTCGTCTGAGTCTACACTCGTCAAAATGCATTGTGTCGCGGCTCAATTTATGATATATTGGCTTCGAGCCGATGCGTACGATACGCTGGGTACATTCATATCTCAAAGAAAAGGAAAAATTCAGACAAGTACCACAATACTAGTTTTCATGCATGCAGTGCGTCGTTTCATGCTCGAGTTCATTGAATTTTTTTTT
This sequence comes from Loripinus fragilis, assembly GCA_964019695.1. Lineage (NCBI taxonomy): Eukaryota > Metazoa > Mollusca > Bivalvia > Lucinida > Lucinidae > Loripinus > Loripinus fragilis. The sequence continues at coordinate 47,597,280 of OZ026527.1, forward strand.
TATTTCATGCAAACCCATGAAAAGGAGACACAGCTAGGCAATTATGTTTTGTTTGCTAAGTCCGATTTCGTGCGCCAGGTGCTACCCGAGTCTTAAAACAACAACAACACGTGGTCGGATAGTCGGCTTCTTTGATCTCAAACATGTCCGTTAACCATTACCCCGTCCCTTTGTCTGCTGCTGATACTATTAGCAGTGCCGGACCCAGGGTGGGACCTAGGAGGCACCCCCCCCCCCCCCCCCCCCAAAGAGGCTTTGACAAACTAATTTAGCAGACAGTTTGGGCCCAGAACTTGCCCGACAAAATGTTTAACGTTTTGTTCTATGAAAACAAAGGTGCTGATAAGACTGTGCGGTGCGAAAGCTGATCTTCGCATGTAACAAAGTCGGGGTACATACTTCTACAGACGTGTGGTAAATAAAGCGAATTCCGAGATATCCCGATTATCTCAAGGGCTTTACTGATTTTAAATTCACAGCCACCACATGCACCTTCATTGTGTATGTGGGCAGTTAAGGCGCTGGCGATTTTCCGCGGATGCGCAGGCTCCTCTGAGCCTTCGCTGCTCGCATATGCGATAGGTACCATAATCTTATGAACTGGCTTATTTCATGAAATTAAATATGTTTGAATAATGTATAACGTCGCGCGCTGGCATGCGAAATAGAACGTCACGTGCAAGATTATCCATCTAAGTAGAATGGAACCTTCCAAATCACGGGTGGTAAACCTAGGAACTACCACGAAATTGTGTTAACGTAATTTTGTTCCCAAGCCACATCCGGGACACGTCGTGGTAGTTTCCAGGCCGAAAATTGGATAAAGAAAGGTTGGTGTCACTTTTATTTTTGTTTCATTTTACAACTTAGAACAAACAATGGTGAAATCCGACAATGTGGTTCCGTGTAAGTATGTCTCAGCGTCCCCTCTAGCCCAAAATTTTGTTTGAAAAGTTATTTTCTTTCTTTTGGTACGTGTTTCCCCACTGAGCATCAGACCAACTTTCCCCAAAGTTCGAAGGATTTTAGCACATATCTGTCAAATTGAATGGAATTTGATATCATTTGACGATGGAAATGATAAAAAGACCCTGAATAAACATTCCTGCACAGAAAAAAAATCTGAGCATTTACTCGTAAACGATTCATGCCCCGTTCGTCCTGTGTGGTAGTTTCCAGCTCATCGTGGTAGTTAAAATGCTATCGTGGTAGTTTCCAAGACTTTATAGGATACATTTCTGAAGTGTTACAAAACATTATAGTGGTTGTTTGTTTCGCATGATAACCCTCGAACTCGTCAATTAATTACCACGGTAAACAAATAAACCACATTTCAACACCATGAGGAAGCTAAGCTGAGGACTCGAGATTCAATGTGATGCTTGACAGGTGGAGACCATGCCCTGGACTGCCAAACAACACCTCTGGAAATCTAAAGCAAAATAAGGTCATCAATTGAGCCGTGGTGGACCAAGCAACAGACAAAAAAAAATGATATAAAAAATTGCGTCACTCGCTACGTTGTTCCATGTTCAGTCAGCTTTAAGATAAAATGGCAGGCTAAGACTACTGGCCCAAAGTATTGTTAGTACTTGCGCTTTGGAAAAAAGGGAAATATCATCGGGTTGGGATACTTTTTATATACATGCGAGTGTGACGATGAACGGGCATGTTATTTGATAATTAAAAAGCATGTTTATTCAAAAACAAAAAAAATTGAATATCCCTTCTTTTCATTCTTCTCATCATTTCAATAGCCAACTAAAATTAAAATTCAGGCAGTCGTCATTTGTTATCTGACAAAAGATTATTTGAAAAGGTCTTCGTATGAATAAGAGGAGTATTCAAGGTTCGGCCCGCACACCCTGTCTTTATAAAAATGAAGTAGCCCCTGAATAGTGGAAATCTGCTGATGCGAACTACTACTAAATTCCTACAAAGTCTTGGAAACTACCACGATAGCATTTTAACTACCACGATGAGCTGGAAACTACCACACAGGACGAATGGAACATGAATCGTTTACGAGTAAATGCTCAGATTTTTTTTCTGTGTAGAAATGTTTATTCAGGGTCTTTTTATCATTTCCATTGTCAAATGATATCAAATTCCATTCAATTTGACAGATATGGGCTAAAATCCTTCGAACTTTGGGGAAAGTTGGTCCGATGCTCAGTGGGGAAACACGTACCAAAAGAAAGAAAATAACTTTTCAAACAAAATTTTGGGCTAGAGGGGACGCTGAGACATACTTACACGGAACCACATTGTCGGATTTCACCATTGTTTGTTCTAAGTTGTAAAATAAAGCAAAAATGAAAGTGACACCAACCTTTCTTTATCCAATTTTCGGCCTGGAAACTACCACGACGTGTCCCGGATGTGGCTTGGGAACAAAATTACGTTAACACAATTTCGTGGTAGTTCCTAGGTTTACCACCCGTGCAAATGTCGCTACCGCTCACGCGCTGTACGGTAGAAGTATACCTAACACAGATGAGACACAAACAGATAAACGGACATCGGTTTTCCGCCGAAAATGTGTGTTCGTAATTTTAGAAATTCTTTTTTCCGGAAAATGGCAGTGTTCGATTTTTTAGGATGTTTTAAAAATTATTTTCGGCGATAATTTTAGGTGTTCGTAATTTTAGAGTGTTCGAAATTTTAGAACATTTACCGTACTGCAATTAGAACTACTGTGGACATGCTCAATGGACATATCTCATTGCGATAAAAATGCCCCCAGTCACTGCTAGGAGCAATATCCATGCTTTTTGATTAGTTATGTAAAGGCATGTCTAAATATTTGGTGGAGGCGCATGTGAAAACGCATAGCTTAATAAAACTGTTTTTTTTTGTTTACTTCTTATTGGCGTGTATATTGATACCTACATGACGATTGGCAGATCTATGTCTTGTGTGTGTCAACTCATTAATTACACACTTGCAAATGTTGGTATCACTTTCCAATTACATGAAATGAGTTCTTCCGCAAAACCCAGCCAAACAAGACAAATTCGACAAATTTATATCCCCGACGAAGGGTTATTTGAGAGAAATATGTAAATCACAAAACATAAATCCCATTTATCTAACCCTTAGTTCACCTTCAGTATCATTCAGATAATAAACGCCTGTCAAGTATGTTATAGTGCTTAGTTTAATAAAAAGTATACTTACATCTGCACAATTTCAATATCTGACCTTTAAACCCAACCCCAGAGGTCAAGGGTGGTGTAAATTCAAAGTGTTGCCTTGCATATAGGTCTACACTTCTTCCACTTTATTTTGATATGCAACATGAAAACTTTTAGAAAAGAAAACAAAATGACCTTTTGACCCCACCCCAGGGGTCGCTGGTGTGTGTAATGACAGCATATTTGCTTTCATGGTGCTCTGTGCTCAATTGCCTTTAATTTTATATGCATATGACTACTTTCAGAAAAAGATATAGTTTGACCTTTTGACCCCACCCCCTAGGTCGAGGTTGTGTCTGTGGGCAAAATATTTGCTACCGTGTTGCTGCCAGCATCTTCAGCTTTAATTTGATATGCAACATAACTACTTTCAGAAAAATATATAGTTTGACCTTTTGACATCACCCCCCAGGTCAAGGGTGTGTCAGTGGGCAAAATATTTGCTACCATGTTGATGCCAGCGTCATCAGCTTTAATTTGATATGCAACATGACCATATTCTGAAAAAGTTTAATTTTGGCCTCGGCCCCCTAAGTCCACCCAACAGACTCGCACCCAGGCCTTCAAACTGAAATCCCGTTTGATATGTTTCATATCTATTGCTGCTCTGCCTGCATGAAAAATTTCAGCAAAAAATATTAACAATTGCTTTAGTTATTGCGAAATTAAAATATTTGACCTTTGACCCCTAAGGTGGGGTCAAAGGGGGTGGGGTAAAACTTTGACACTGCCATGCTTATCCACAGGCACTTGGCAATCATTGTCTATAGTGAGAAGTTGTTAAATATAAAAGCTTTGATGAAATATGAAGATCATCACACAAAAAAGCTAATATAGGTTTTGCCTTATAATTGCCTATTCCAAAACAAGGGCAATAACTCAAGTATTAAGGGGTTGATTTTGACCAAACTTGTAGGATATCAAGAATTCATGGTACTTATCATTTGTACCAAGAATGAATCAAATCTGACCAATAGGTACTGAGATTTGGTTCCGGACGGACAAAAAGTGTGGACGGACGGAATGGACGGACGGAAGGACGATGCCAAAACTATATCCCTCCGACTTTGTCGGGGGATAACAATGTCGAAAGTTTGCAAAAGGTAAATTTTCCAAAGAGTTTTTAGGTAAAATGTAGGCAATTTTACCTTTATGCATAAGGGAAAAAAATCAGTCTGTAAGTTTCGTGTAAATGGAATCGTTTTGGGTTATTGGACTTCATGTAAACATTTACCAAACTTTGTAAATAAAGCAGCCCTATGCAGCAATGACTTAGTATGTGACATAGTCCAACAAACAAAATCACACTTGTTCAATCTCCCACAACTAATCCGAGGTTTACCTTTCAGTTAGTGGATTTAACTCTTAAACAAAGAAGTAAAATTACCTGTGTTTTCGGAAAGGTGATTTTTTTCCAGTTGGGTCCTAGTACTTATTCCTATGGAAAACTATACCACACCCTGTCCCCCCTCCCCACCCCCTCTAGATCTGCCCTTGTCTGACCTTAGGGAAGTGTGATCTGGGTCCATAGTGTTTGTAATATAAGCTACCAAAGTACATGTACATAAGCAAATGAGAGAGCAAATGACAATTGTTGTGAATGACAGGAAAATGTTTAAACTTAGCATTGAACAAGCGAAATAATCTAGAGCCAACTGTTTCATCATAAAATAGGGACCAATAGAAGTGTCAAAATTTAGACACTGAAACAATTTCAGGCATAAAAGGAATCTCTCACCTGAATACCTGCACTGGAGGTTTCTTGACAAGTACAGCATCATCTGAATTGACATCTCTCTGTAGTCGGTGAACCTGAAGAAATTAGGTGGCTGCTTAATAGAGGTTCAGCTAATATGGCCATATGATTTAGGATACCAATATAATAAAGTTAAAAATAAAGAAGAATAAGGTCTCCACTGGTGCAGTGGGTCTACACTGGTGCAGTTATTGCATTTCTTCATAAAACACATAAATGAAAAAAAAATATAACAAAATATGAAATAAAACAAAATCATGTCCATTAAGTCTAAATATTCTAATGTATGTCAAAAGAGTTTGCCTTTGGATTTAGAGATAACATAGCTAACCATATTTTTTCTAGAAGCTAAATCTTGATTTTGATAAGCAAATGCATATTTAATGGCTATCGGCTATTGAACATGAAGAGAATGTTGTTAGAATTGTAAATTTATTCAGGTGAAAAAGAATCGGAAAATGACTCAAAAATAACTTCTTTTTTCTCAAAAGCTATTGCTTGTTGACTTTTAGCAAACATTGCATCCTTGTGTAGTAAGTATGCCCCCAGCAAAGAGTATTACTTTGCTTTTTGTTTTTCACACATTTACCGTTAAACATCTGACACGATATGGATGAATGCACTTTGGCACCGACAAAACGCTTTGAAGTCGACAAATACATCAGCTGACTGGCTTTTGTGATGTTTATCTACGACTGGTTACCCGCTTGCAATAATGGTTACCCGCTTACTAAAAAAAATCAACAAGTGGTGTTCATTTAGCGTGTTCAGGTTTTCGGTTACTGTTGACGCTGTTTTTAATCCATATGTGCTGGTTTCCTGTACCATGCCATAGTGTTTGATAAGCGTAAACACCTGAACTTAGTTGAATTCGGCCCCGTTGTGGATCGATTGCGCCACAAATTTCCAAATAATTGGGCCCAATAACCTCGACATACCTGTAGGGTAGCGGCCGTTGAAGAATTTATTCTGGGAGACACCACTGCTGGGGAGTTAAATTGCACCAAGCATATGACTGGTGCAAACAAGTTAATCAATGAATTTAATCAAACTGGCTGCTAACAAATGGCCGTTAAACACTTTCAGTGTTTTGGGACGAATTTCGTTGACCACTGGCCGCGTTGGACAGGTGCATGCTTAATAAAGGTGCATTTGCATTCAAAATCGTTCGGGGGGGGCTCTAAACTGGCCGCTTATGGGAGGGTCACGCTTAATAGAGGTGGCCGCAACAGCAGGTTTGACTGTACATGTTCACCATTGTCGTACCATTCTGAACATAGATCTAGATAAGGAAATTTTATTTGCTTAAAATTTTAATTATTTTCTTACCTATAAATCTAAACATGTGTTTTGGGTGCTCAAAAGAACCGTCTCATTGAGACGGTTCTTTTGAGTACCCACAACATGTTTTGAATGGGATTGAAGAAAATAATTTTTCAATATGTACTCTTATCTGGGGATTCACGATAAATGTTGTCAGCTTTGTCGTCCTAAAATGTCAGGGCTCAAGTTAGGGAAAGACTTGGGAGAAATAGCATAGGTTTAGATACACAAAACTTTTTTATTGTAAAATTGTAAATATTTTCTTACCCATCAGTTTTAACATATGTTTTGGGTTCCCAAAAGAACCATCTCATTGAGACGGTTCTTTTGAGTACCCACAACATATGTTTTGGTTAAGAAATAAGATTTTTTTTGGTACGCACTCTTAACTAATGTCCTGAATTGTCTCACTTTTCTGACTCACTTGCCCTGACTTTGAACTTAACAAAGAAGTTTCAATGTGTAGAATAAATATAGAATCCAAAATTCTAATCAAACCTTCTCCCTGTCTGAGAGCTCTAGCTTGACCTTGATCAGATCCTGATTCTGGATAACCGTAAATTACATTATTTTATGGAATCTTTACATTTGAGACACTCAACCTACATTGTGAGAAGTTTACATTGGAGAAGATAGTGCCGCAAGACTTGATACGGAATACGGATACGGGAAAAAAGCAGGTTTATTCGGCAAATAGGGAAGTCTTTAAGACCCAGACAAAATGCCCCATAATACAACATTTCATCAGGGTCTGTACTGTTTGCTTAGATAAAAACAACCTTCAGGAACTGAGTTGTATTAAAATTTAGAAATGTTGACATGTGACCCCTAAAAAAAATACAAAAATGGACAAATCCATACTCTGATACTTATTGCATCAATATGTATTGAAAATCCACCAGACTGAATAGGGTAAATGAACTATTATAACTGATTTGTGGGGTCAGAGGATTAACCGAAATCACCAGAAATAAATAGGAAATCACCATTGTATTTTTAATTATATGCCCAGGGGAAGCAAATTCCACTTGTGAGCTCCTAATTACAAGTGAAATCTAGAAATGATGAGTGATTCTTGCCAAAGCACTCGTCCTGCTGTCTTTTAGAGAATAAATATCTCACAGTCATTTTATAGAGATCTATGGGGGATATCAGTGATTTTACTGTGCTCTTGATTTGAAAGTGAAATACACTTTTAGCAATTTATTTAAAAAGCTTGGTTTGCAGTATCCAATCACCTTATCACAACTCTTGCGCATGAGCGCTATGGCTACTCCCTATATTTTTTTTTATTTAAGCAAAAAATATTAACTAAACATTAGTAAAAAAGAAGTAAATGAACTTATTTAACATATCAGCAACAGTCAATTAGTAAACAATGGTCTTTCATCAAATTATGTCATTGCTCTGGATCAGATGCTTCTTATGAAATCAATCACTCTGATTGGTTGGTTGATAAAACCACCAAGGTCAGGCGTGATATATGAATCTACAGGCCAGTTCAATTAATATGTTCCATCTGAATGATATGGAAACTCTTATGCAGATTTTCACTTATTTATTTTTTTTAAAAAGGCTACAAACGATTGGATCACTAAAAAATAATGAGACATACTTATAACTGTCGGATGGACATTCCATGATAGCAATAGCTCGATCACCATCAGTTAAATGGGTCAGGAAACACCAAATCTGTATATCACGTCATAGACAAGTCTATGGCTTTAATTCTTGGATTGAAGTCCAGCTATTACCTGTCTAACCGCTTGAAAAAAGTCCATAATCAATTTTTTTATTTCAAAAATAGAGACAAAAGATCGATAAAGGTACCAGAATTTATCAAGTGAACTGCACAGTTATTTTCAGAAAAAAACGTAATTAGGTCGAACAAGCGTCTCCATGATCAATAAATAATTAGTCAGCAAAAAAGAGTGATTCCAAAACGAATATACAATTTGGAGGGGGGGAGGGGGGGGGGTAAAAACATTTTTGATAAGGTATTTGGAAATTTTATTTCTTGAATGAATTTGCAACTAGATCCTGCTTTTTCTGCATTTTATCTTTACTTTATGAACTCTCCCTTCGATTTTGGGACGATCCAATACTCGTCACTAGCAAAATTTTTCTGATTAACCATGGGTATCGAACTGATCGGAAGGATTGAATTGCCAAGAAGCAAGCATAAGCTTATTATACTAATTCTTATCATATTATGGCATCAGCACCCTAGATAAGCAGTGTATTTGTGTAAATATGCAATCAAAATCCTCAAAAAAGCAATTAAAATGAAATGTGTGCGTACCGAAAAGCAATTCTAACGATCGGTATGCAATTACATGCAATGTCATTGCGTACCATTTTGTCCATTTTGTTTCCATTTGGGAAATAAACAAATGCCAGTCGGGTATTGATTTTTTTTAACCAGAGAGCGCTAAATATAGCTCCAGTTTTATGTAAATATCGGTGCCCAGTCCAGTATTTCATTGAGATGAAAGTGAAACTTTTGCAAAGTGTACACGCTCGAATGTCAACAAGGGGATTAGATTTGCTTCAGGTACAATAAAATCCGCTTGTTTGATGCTTTAGAAAGGCAGACGATGGGAGTGAATAAATATGCAAGCACATTCCCGTTGGCTTCATGCAATAAGAAAACGTGTAATCACAGAAGAAAAAAACGTGGCGTAAAAAATAGGAAAATACGCAATTGTTTTTGCAAGTACGCAATTGAGGATAAACACGTTGCGTAAATACCCAATTGACCTAAAAGCTTATCTAGGGCGCTGGGCATATAAGTAACAAAACAATGATCTCCTATTTATTTCTGGTGATTTCGCCTAATTTTCACACCAGATTTGTGGAATATTTTTTTGTAAATCTCTGTCTGAATACATATCTATCAATCACAACTAGGTCTAGCACTGAATTCAGGGCGATATGATGGATTTTTATTTTATGTTATCATATAGCCCTGATTTTTTAAGCCTCTATCTTTTCCCTTACTGTTATCGTGGACGTAAACCAAGTTGAAAACACATTTTCAAACAGTGTCTTCCTCTAACACTACTCCATTTTGTATGTTTATAGGTTTATCTATATTTTGCTATTTAGTTTGCCGCTGATGCATACCTGATTAGTTCTTAAAAAATAAAATACTCCTGTCCACACAGAATGTTTACACTATTTGTTTTCAAAACATGGCGTCATTTTTGTCTTCTGAGCTGAAGAGCATGCTTTTTCTGTGGGTACTAAAGTCACGCACGAATTTGTTTTGGTATTTAACGTACCGACATTGACCCGTTTACTTTCCGTTTTCTGAATACACAGATGTTTTAACAACATTAAATACCAAAATCAGACTTATATAATGTTTTCTTTTACCTTCCTTATTATCATAATTGGCCTAAAAATGATCATACCTGGTCTGTTGAGATTAAAAGAATCCAATACCATCTCACCATACATTTGTTACATGTAGATATTTGCCAAAAAAGATGACCAATTACCGATCTAACTGGGACCGCCTTTTACCAATTTGTTGCCATCGAGAACTACCCAGATGGATATGTACAAACTGTGCTCGAGGAGTTCTTAATGGAAATGGATGGGATCCTTTTTTGTGCATACAGGTTGATTTCTATGGTGACCTCTCTCACCATTTGTAATAGGTTTTCTTTTAATATATTGATGAATGTCAACGAATAAAGGTCAATCTTCAACCTAGTATGCAAATTTTTCACCCTGGCTCTGTATTCCGACGGATGTCACTGGATTGAAAATTGACTATTTTCAGATCAGGAACTCCCCCACTTCCGCTAACAGGAAATACATAGAAAAAAATCCAAATGGTTTTGCATATTCAAACAATGACATCATTATACAATTCTAATCATAAACCATTGCGCACATGTTCAAAAAGAAGGTCAAAACACCCAATGTCTCTATATAAGATTCACGTGGCGCCTTAAAAACGATGGGTAACAACTGAGTGTATTGACTGATAGCCTATTTGAACATAAGCGTGTGATAGTAAAGCTATTCAGCGTGCAGCAAGGTTAGCCATGAAATAAAATATATTTTCTTTCACCAATATCTTACTGATCACTGTGCAAAAGTAATTTGATTCAGATCTTTCCAATCCATCGCTTCTTGTCGTAAACAAGCTGACCCTCGCTCGGTTCAGAGTTCAATGTACTCTTGCGTTAGCTTGCTACTTTTGGCGGGAAACTTGTCACGTGAGCACATGATCAGAATAACAATTGTCCGCCTTGTTGGAAAAGTCCATTTTCGGTCTGATTATGACATTTTGGGACATGACAAAGCTTCCTTTCCGAAAATTAGATTTTTACGGGTGGGGTATGTGATTGTTAAGGATTTCTGTCAAGTAAGTATCTCATTTTCTTTGGCATGCTATATTAAATTGAAATCAAACCATTCTTGGAAATCGACTTTCATTTTCTGAAATAGGTCATTACTCGTTACAATTTGATAGAAAATAGGGGGCGCTACAATGCACAATAATACAGAAACGTGACTGCTGCGAGCGTACCAACATTAAGTTAACAGAATCAATACTTTTAACAATTTTGCCCTGATTTTCAAAATTCAAACACCTACTTGTTTCTTATAATGTCCAAAATCCACTGTTAATTTTATTATAATAATGTACTGAGTTTTTGAAAAAGCGCTGACATACCTTACCTAGTCATGGGGAGTATAACCAGTACCGGGTTCTATTATAATATTTCTCAACGTTTTATTAAGTTCGTCTCATCAATTCAACATCCGAATTTTATCGCAAAAACGTTATCACCCCTAGCTCGTGAAAAGCATGCAAAATGGCTGCGATGAGCCGAAAAATAACAACAAGAACATGATATTACAGATTGCATTGATCGTGTCATAATAACGAAGTCAATGGTAACATTTTTATAACTTTGGTTGTGTATGTAAAACACATGAAGAAGTCTGAATGGTTGGATTGTCAAGGAAACAAGTTTTTCCCAAAACAAAAGGGGACTCCATCACTGGTCAAGATAGAGCACAAAAACACTGCGACTTTAGATTCAGCCAGATCGAAAAAAAATCTAAAGTCGCAGTTCTGCAACTAAACTAGGTCGAAATAATAGAGGAGCGAAGCATAAATAAAGTGCGAGTTTTTCAAAGCGGATACGATGAGCATTCTGGACTAAATATGGTATAACTATCATTTCGAGTCCAGGTATATACGTAATCATACCTTAAAAGAGAATGACAAGCAGAAAATAGAATGTTTTAAACTGAAAAAAGATGAAATCAGTACTAGAAGATAGAACAAGAAATTTTCGGCCTATTTTTTCCAGAGTTACGTCCCATTTATATTTAATCCAACCGGACGAAAACGACAGAAAACAAAAACGGTATAGCTAAATCGCGAAATGAATATACAACTTAAGAACATACCCTTAGATTATGGAGAAACATTATCTCCATAGTAATGGTGGTCCATTGAAAATTTACACAAGTAGAGATTCTTCACAAAAACATTGAAAGAAGTGTTATCCAAGTGCTATTTTGAATTCCGGTCACTGGTGTATGCCGACACTCCAAAAATAGTAAGTGAGTATGATCAGGATAACAATCACAAACCGCAGACAAACCCATGGCAACGCGAGGTAGAGCCACTCAATCATCACGAGACACCAGGAACACAAACTAAGCAAACTTTGAATATTTTATAAACACCTAGCTAAAATGGTCGAAGCGAGTACCTCTACTACTAAAAATCGTCATTGTTTGTGTCTCCCACCTGTTTGGCAGTACGTTCATTTAATTCTGGCACTAATGGGCTTCCTTGCCACATGGCTGTTAGAAACCCGTAGAAATTGAGGTATTTTCACGGGGAAGTGGTTTTTAATAATTGAACGAAATTTTGCTTGAATCCGTTCACTCATTCAAAATTAAAGTTATTGAAAGTTCAAACATGCGCAGTCGTAATACTCTGGCTATAATGTGTGTGAAAATTCAAGCAAGTTTTAAAACGAGGACCTATATTAAAGGTCGCGTTAATCTGAATATTACAGTGGCACAGGCATATAATGACTCGCGTCAGATACATAGAACATCTGCAGTGTCCAAAGCGTTAGTTTTCAGGTAGCACAAGAATTTTCATGATGGTTTCACTAACCTCAAAGATGGTTCCCGTCCTGGTCAGCACAAAACTATTGTTATCATTGCTAATATTGCTGTTGTGGCAGGCGATTAAACGAGACGCCAGACTTTCAGTGAAAAATATAGTTCATATTGTTGGCATACCATCGGGGTCAGCTCATTAGAGTTTGACTCATCAATGAAAACTTAGAATGATTTTCACTCGCTGTGCCCCCCCCCCCCCCATCGTTTGACTAAAGAACAAAAATGATACTCGTATGAAAATGCCCATTTAATTTTATAAAAAGTGCCAAAAGTGTGATAAATCTAGAATATCCGAACTACTTACAGTTGGTGAAACTAGGGTATATAAATTTGAGCCCCAGAGACGCACCAGTAATAAGTAGCGACTGTGCAAATGCCATCATAAAATAACAAAAAGCGCAGGAAAAAGTTTCATATGCTGTATTTTTGAATTCTTATTGGCTCTTTGTTCAAGTTAAAGTACAAAAGCTCGAAAATTACAGATAAGTTCTATAAGAACAACTTGGTTTCAAAAATGAAAAAAAAAATAAGAAAAGCAAACATGCAACCAATCTAAGAGGCGTGTGCCTTATTCATGACAATGCAGGTACCCACAGGTGTAAACTAGTTAAGGAATTCCTGGATACGGAATCTGTGGTACAGCTCCACAATCTGCTTTATTCATCAGACTTGAGTCCCTGTGACTTTTTTCTGTTTACTTTACTGAAAACCAATCTCTCCAGACGTCGAAATTAGCCCCAAAGTGCTGTTGGTAGTGCCATTGTTCAGTGTCTGCAAGGTATGCCCAAAAAAGTATAGTTAGTCATGATCTGTATGCAAAGCCTGGATTTTAGACAAAAAACTGAGTTTCTGTCAAGGGAGAATACATCAACCGGTTGAAATGAATGATATATTATGGCCAAGCCTTATATGCGCATTACAGAACCCCCGTGCCACAATTAAATGAACGCCCCTCGTATAAAGACACGATTTTTGTGAAGTGTTAACAAAATCAGAGGCATTTTGGGGCTAGATTTTATGTTCTGGTGTGTTGTTAGGCACCGTTCATTTGTATTACTATATGAGTGGAAAACCCTACACATTTGTATATCTTGCATTTCAAATATCTGCGCTGTGACGCAGGATGGGGAGATAGGAGGATGAGGAAGGAGGGAGAAGAGAGGGAGGGAGGAAGAGAGGGAGGAGGAAGGAGGGGGGAAAAATAACTACGTAAGAATGATAAGCCTTTTAGTCTTAACCAATTTTCAAAATGCCTTCTTGCAGCCTATGTGGAATTGAATTCAATAGATTTGATAATCTTCAATGTCATATAAATTGTATATGAAAATAAACATAATTCTTTTGACACCAATGAAAGTAAGAAAGACAGCAAGGATCAGGAATCGATACAATCAAGTACCACACCTGTCCCAGGATACCGAATGGGAAAGTAACAAAATCACAATAAACATCACAAACAAGAGCCCATCTTTCCCTTCATGTGACAACAAGGCAGCAATGAACAGACAAGAAAGCATGGCAAACACAAGACATAAATAACAAAAAAAAAATGATCCACAAAAGAAGTACCGCCTTAGAATGGTCAGTAAAAATATTTTACTGGAGGGCTTAAACCAGTTACACGGCGCGCCAGCCTCACCCTTGGTTCAGAAGTGTACCAAATCATGATGCAATTGCCATCAAAGCCACTGACCTTTCCTTATCCATTTTCTATGATGGTGACTGGGCCCCGTGGATCAAGGAAAACCGAATGGGCAAGAAAACTGTTACCCTCATCGCTAATGCAACCACACCCTGAGCGTATCTTATGGTGTTTTGCAAAATCCCAACCCTTGTACGAGGACCTACAGAAGAGAATTCCGTCAATAGAATTTATGTAGGGTATCCCAGACTATCTCAATAGTTCTCAGTTTATCAATCCTGATAAACAGGTAGGGATCACACGGAATTCCGCGGCTAGCCTTTGTCGCGGATTTCCGTGACATTGAATTTTTTGGAAGGTAGCGGTTTTCCGTAACTTTAAAAAACGCTAAATATATCTCATTGGGGAGCAGTTATTGTTTGTACTTTACAAGGGTCACGGAATTTCATGACATCCTTTGTAAATATCTACCATTTTAAGTTTGTGCACGCATGATATTTGTTGTATCGTCGTCAACCTTAGCTCACCTTGAGGTTTGCTTTAGCTCTTACATCGGTGAGAAATGAGCCCTTTTCTTTGTTTCATTTTAATGTGTTATTATGCCCCCCTGGATGGGTCTGGTGATATATTGTTTTTCCCTTTGCGTCTGTCTGTCTGTCTGTCTGTCTGTCTGTCCATGTCAAAACCCTGTCCGCTCTATAACTTGATTACCGTTAAAGATATTTCAATGACATTTCATACATTTGTAAAGCACATTCAGACGACGTGTCATGCACAAGAATCATAACTCTTGCACGTTTATTTATCAAATTATTCCCCTTGTAACATAAATAAGGGCATTTTGTCCACTCTGTAAGTTGAACACTGTTAAAACTATTTGGTTGAAACTTCATACACTTCTAGAGCACAATGAGACAATGCGTCATGTACAAGAACGATTACTCTGCTTTGGGTGTTTTGGAGTTATTTCCCTTTGATCATTTGCAATGCTATTTCGTGTCCCCTCTATAACTTGGTAACCGTTGGTTGGAGATATTTCAACGAAACGTCGTATATTTGTAAAGCACATTCAGACAACGTGTCATGCACAAAACCATAACTCTTTCATATTTATTCTTCAAATTATTCTCCTTGTAACATAACTAATTGCAATTTTTGTCCGCTCTGTAAGTTGAACACTGTTAAAGCTATTTGATTGAAACTTCATACATTTCTAGGGGAGAATAAGACAATGTGTCATGCACAAGAACCGTAACTCTGTTTTAGATATTTTTGGAGTTATTTCCCTTTGATCTTTTGTAATGCTGTTTCGTGTCCGCTCTATAACTTGATAACCGTTAGAGGTGTTTCAAGGAAACTTCATACATTTGCAATGTGCATTCAGATTATGTGTAATTCACAAGAACCATAACTCTTACATGTGTATTTTCAAATTATTCCTCTTGTAACACATTTTTGTGATTTTTGAGTCCTAAAAGGGGGAGACATTTTTTTCGTAGAAAAACGATCTTAGTTTCTCTGTGGTAATATATTGCATTAGTTGGGAAGCCTAAATGCGAGCTAAACAGTTTTGCGTTTTAACAACAAAAAAATCTAGGGTGAAGAATTGGCGGCTATTAAGTGCATTTAAGTTCCCCATAGCTTAGGCTGAAATCCGTTCTAAAACAAAAACAGTAAGTGAGTATCATTAGGAAATACAACTATCACAAACTGCAGTTAAACTCGTGGCATCATGAGAAAGAGCCACACAACAAAACGAGACACCAGGAAGACGAACAAAGCAATGCAACCAGCTTTCTCTTCCCCATCGAGATGATTGCAAAACTGGAATGTACACAAAGGAATGCACAACAAAACATAGAACAATTACAGAATCTCACAATGGCAGTAACAATCAACAATGGATCAACTACAACAGAACCACCGCCTTAGAACGGACATCAGCCAAAACCACTGGGGGAGGGGGAGGGGGGCTTAAATGCATTTTACTGGCACAAAATCGTCGCCCTAGATTCTGCTGTTGTTGAAGCACAAAAATGTTAAACTCGCATGGAGGATACTTAACTAATACAGTGCATCATCGAAGAAACAAGCACTCAAATTAACGCACTATGACGAAAAAGAGAAAAGGGCTCACGACTCTCAGATAGTCAGAGCTAAAGAAAACCTCAAGTTGAGCCACGGTGGGCCCAGCTACAGCCAAGCATCAGGCACCAACCCACCGATTAAAGCTTTACGCCAGAGACGTCATTGAGTCTGAGGCCTGACCCACCATAGTGCAATTGAAGAGGAAGCCACGGCTAAAACCCGTGATTGGGTTTGCAACCAGGCATGCAGACTGTCGCATGATATCCAAGTTATATCCATCTTTTTTTTTATAACGTTTGATAATCTTTTTGAATTGATCACGAAAATTAGGGTTTCTAACAATTATTTTGAATTTATAAACTAAATCCCCATAAAATATAGGTACTGATATGCCCTGTTGCAGAAGAGCTTTTAACCCAATGTTGTATTTAACCATTAACTCTGAGTGTCTGTGGTAGAGTTTAGAAAATGCTTTTTGAATTTTATGATATCTTGTTTTAATAACTTAGCAGTCATAAATAGGGTTCTGTTGTTGAAATCATCAATATTAGAACACACTCTCGCAAAACGAATAAGTTGTGAAATATATACACCATAGGAAGGTGAGCGAGGACAGCTCCATCAAGAAATGGGAAATTTACTATTTCAAAATCAGAATCATTAGACTTCAAGCTAAATCCTATCTTGAAGAAAATATCAATCCACATCTTTTACGAGATGTTTGCACTCTGTGCGCCAGGGCGTTAGTCTCTGACAGCCTGTTACATTTGTTACTGTAACAAACCAAGGAAACAAGCAAAATGAAAGTTTGAGCTACAGAAAGAATGCATTAAGCTATCTATTTATTCTAATTTCTTATGTAGTTTGCAAGCTGGATGCCTAAGCTACATAAAAGCAGCATTTTAAACAAAATAACAGCTTCAAATGGTGCTATATGCGTTACATAGATTAAATTTTCCTTTGAAAATTGAAATCGTGACTAACATCATTTAATTTTATAATCGATTTGTGCATTTCTTCAAGTGTTTTAATCTTAGTTAGCTAAAATACTCATTCGACTAATAGAAAGAAACAAATGTTTGCTTTTCTATCTCAAATAAATTGTTTTATATGAGCTATTAAACAACTCTACCCCAAACTTTAAGTATCCGATTTTGATATCTATTATTGAAGAAAATTATATGAAAATATTTGACACTGGTGGATATCTTACATTTTTGGGACTGTCATGCTAATGCAATAAAGAATCTTAGATTTGCAAGTTTGACATTAGGATCAGAGTACTTATCAAAGCATGTAACGTATGTTACATGGCATAATGAATGAGCAAGGAAATTGTCTTGGAAGTAAGAGATGATATTTCAGAAAAATACTATTTTTCACGTGTTTTCCTATTAATCTATAGCCTCTGGTGCCTTAGTCTTAGTAATTATTGTCATTGCTGATTACAAGCCCATGGACTTGTGTTACAGATGTTACATGTATTTATAATCTTTTTATCACATATTTCCTTATGTCTATAATACTAAAATATATAGACATAAAAATAGAAAATAAAAGTTCACATTTAAATGACACTATTTAACAAATATTCCTATTAAATATAAATATTCAAAAACAAATCTTTATTTAAGTCAACCTCACAATGTCTATCATTGTGTCTGCTTCTATGGCAAAATAATCACCCATTTCGTCACAACCAGTAGAATCATGGCATTGTATTAGGACTGCAAACTGAGTACAATCCTTATCCACTTCACCCCTTTGGGAATTGTGCAGATATACTTACCTTAAAGAACAATTCAAGCTAAATCAAATAAGAGATGTTTGCACTCTATTAACCAGGGGGTTAACCTGGAACAGTATGCTAGGTATGTTACCATATCAATTTTAGAATAAATGAATTGAAAGTCTGAGAAACAGAAAGAAGACATAAAACTATCTATTTGTTTGAATTATTCGTGTAGTTTGCATGCTGAATACCTTTGATACACATGAAGGTTTTTTTTAACAAATATACAGCTTCCTATGGTGTTATATGTGTTACATTAATTAAGATTATCGTTTAAAATTGGTAATTGTGACAAACATCACTTATAAGCATTTCGTGTAATACTCATCTTTTGCCATCAAAGGAATTAATTTTCTTTGTATGTGTGGCCTGTCAAATAAATTGACTCAGCTATAACTTGAATCCTTAGCATTCTTCAAAAGTAGAAACAGCATGTCAGTGTCATGGGATCAAACACCTGATTAAGTATGGGTTTTATGCCATTTCACATATATGCATACAATGGAGTAAGACTCTGGTATATGTCTCTTCCTGTGAAGTGGCAATAGCAATCTTACTGCAACTGCCTCTGCATCCGTGCTAGTCAAATGATAACCTTGCTCTTATTTTGCAAAAGCTATGTCTCTACCGTGTTCCTCTAAGAATACTTGGTCAAACAGAAATTTGATTGGCTGCTTTTTCTTTGCATCATTTGCCATGGAACCTTTCCAGTCCTTTGGTGCTTAAGTCATCAGGTCTTAGATCAAAAGTATTTTGCTGCGCCTAAAGAACTTAATACGTTTTCTTTAGTTACAATGTTGACTCTTGATGGTTTTGGCAGACAGTCAGAAACAATTTCTTTTACACCTTGAAAATCATCTGGTATATTAGAAAGAACATGAAGTTGGACTTTGCTATTAATTATGCTTGCTACTGGTTGTTGTTTGTTGTCAGTACATTGAAGCAAGCCTTAAAAGAATGTAAAACCTTTGATTTCTCAGTTTTTGCAGCCATATCATCAGCTGTTGCATTCAAAGAAGGAAAGTGGACTATGTGTAGAATGAAAAACCAGTAGTTCTATATTTTGCCTTATGGAAGATTTATACAGAGAAAACAAGTTGATAAGGTTACCCCATTGCATGATCCATTGAAAACACTGAAATTGAAAACACTTGCGCTGACTGTATTATCAAAAAGGATGTCACGACAATGCCCTTGCTCATTTATTAAGACGAGTTATATATGTTACATCCTTTAATAAGCGCTCTTATCTTAGAAACCTAGTGAATCCTTGAGGTGAAAGGGTCTAATTTGCGCCCTGTTCATCCTGCATTGCATTGCTTTACCTGCAGTGATACATCTAGCTCGTTTATCTGAAGGGAAAGAGTTACCTCCTTTTCAGCACCTTAGAAGTACTAAGGCTTTAAATAAGTTTTTGAATGCTTGGGGAAAGATAATAAGTGCAGAGACATTATTAGATGAAAATATGTTTGTTGCATGTATGGAAAGGCTACATTTATAAGAGTTAACCAGTTAAGATATGATTCTTTTTTCTCAGAAATATCAAGGTACATCATTCCAGGTACTCATTGCTTTTAATGGCATAGTTTTCCTCCTTGTAAAGCTTTAGTCTTTCTCCTACTTGTAGAGTGTCACTTGAAACACATATTCAAAAAGAGCCAAATATTAGGAATTCATATCAGTTTCCGAATGTTCCAAGCCATGAATGGCAACATTGGAAAGTTGATAATGAATCATCAATTTTGAGTGGACTGGTGGTAAAATTGCAATACAGTAAATGATTGAAATATTGTGTGATGATTCTACTAGTTGCAAGGAGGCAGGTGATAGTAATTATTACCACAGACCCGGACAACGACAAACGTTTAACATGAGTGTTAAATAGATGAGAATTAGTTTGGACCATTTCATTTATTGTATTCGCTTGTATAAGTGTAAAACTATCTTTTCTATTTGTGGCTCTATATTTAGCATTATATACACAGTATTAAGAAATGTGTCCAAAACGTCATTGATAGCATCTGTAACAATAGTCCATGGGCTTGATAATCTGAAGCGATTACAATTTCTAGTGTTTTGGCACCAAAGACTTATAAGTACACATTAAATGTCCTGATCTTAGAAACTTGATGACAGCTTGCAGATATATGAGCAAGACAGACTAAGAAAATGTAAAATATCCACACGCTGGTTTAAGCCCTCGAGTAAAATAATTTTACTGACCGTTCCAAGGTGGTACTTCTTTTGTGGATCATTCATGTTATTTCTGTCATGTGTTTGTTATGCTTTCGTGCGCGTCTGTTTATTGATGCCTTGTGGTTACCTACAAGGAAAGGGCTGACCTCTTGGCTCTCGTTTGTCATGTCTTATTGTGAGATTGTTACTTTCTTATTGGTATGCTGGGCCAGGTGTGGTACTTGATTGTATCGATTCCAGATCTTTGCCTTCTTTCATGTGTTTTACTTAAACGGTAATAACACAATTTGCTTCTCGGTAAAACCGGGAGTAGGGCTGTGTAAAGGACAATATATTTAAAATAGAAAAGCAAACTTGGTTTTTCCTATTCATCAATTGAGTATATGTTTGTAAAATCTAATAAAACAGTTTTAAACCAAGATATAGTAGTTGTTTAACTAAATGACGATAGCCACAATTATGTCTTTTAAATTATAATTAGGTTCACGTAACGCACATAACACCACAGTTAGTCGTATTAATGCTAAGCAGCTTCCATATGTAGTAAAGACATCCAGTATGCAGACTATAAAAATGTCAATTTATTTGATAATTTGAATGTCTTCTTTCTGTAGCTCAAACATTCAAATGGATACGTCCATTAAGAGGCTATTTTGCCCCCCCCCCCCCCCCCCCCTATGAAGTAAAAAAATAGAAGTTGCTTTTCACAAGTTTCGACAAGTACGGTTGCTATGGTAACAAGAATGGTCCGCAAAAATAGGCTGAAAATAGGAAAATGGCCATTTTGGAGCAAATATAAGACATGTAACAGAGGAATTAATATAGAGCACAAGCAAATACCTAATAGATATTTTATCAGATGGTGAGGATTATTACAGCACACAATGTATTAAAAGGTTTGTTTGGTATTCGCTTGTGCTGATACCTAATTCTTAAAAAATCGGTCTCCAAAAGCCTTAAATTTGGCACAAAATGGCAATTTCTCTATTTTTAGCCTAATTCGTCCGCTTTTTTTTTTGTTACCATAGCAACGGTAAAAGTAAAATAAAAGCCTGGATATTACACTTTGGTTATTCTTCTAACAAACCAATATCATGAAATAAATGAAACACAACTTTCAGTTTTTTGGCTCCAGAGGAGGCCAAATTTGTCCTTTAACGCACGTAGCTCTTTCTTATTCTCAAATTGATATAGTAACAATTGTAACAAGCTGATGGAGGTTAACGGCCCAACTTACAGAGTGAAAACAATTTTTATTCAATGCACCTTAAATGGTAATATAAGATGTAATATGTCTGCACATCCAAAGAGGATTGGGATTGAGCAGGCCCTTACTTAGCTTTAAAGTCAAAATACTGTTTGATGATTTTACTTATTACGATGATAATGATGACACTGAAGCAGACACAATGATGGATGTTGTGTATGAAGTAGGCTAAGATGATGATTGATTTTGAATATTTATAAACTGCCCTGTTCAAATGTGAAACAGTTTTCCCTGTTTGTGTCCCTATATGTTTTAGCATTTTACATATTAAGAAATATATGAAAGTAAGTTTATTTAT
Source organism: Loripinus fragilis (assembly GCA_964019695.1). Taxonomy (NCBI): domain Eukaryota; kingdom Metazoa; phylum Mollusca; class Bivalvia; order Lucinida; family Lucinidae; genus Loripinus; species Loripinus fragilis. The sequence continues at coordinate 47,619,010 of OZ026527.1, forward strand.
AACATGTGTAACAAATATCTATAGATTTGATAACATGCACTGAATATAATTTCTTAGGTTCAGGCACCAATGATAATAGATTTATAGGGAAACAGGTAAAATATATTCATTCTTTCAGAAATAGTATCTCTTAAGTAAAGACACTTGCTCACTCGTTTTGCCATGTATCATATGTAACGCTCTCTGATCTTTAAAACTTGGTGACAGTTTGCAGATCTATAAGTCTTTATCATACGAGCCAGCCTAAAGTCCCTAAACATGCAAGTATTTTCACAATTTAAGCCCAAACTTTCAAATTACATTTTCTTTATTTGATATAGTAACGCATGTAACAGGCTGTTTCAGACTAACGCCCAAACTAATAGAGAACAAACATTCTTTATTCAATGCAGCTTGAGTTGTACTTCTAGCAGGAATGTGTCTGCAAAATTTCCTCAAGGAGATTAAAACATTTTTAGGCATATCTTACGTAAAGACAATGAGCTTGCCCATTTATTACATCAGGTAACATATGTTACAGCCTCTGATATTAGACATTTTGCAACAAACCTGCAGATTTATGAGTCTTTTCAAAAAGCAAATAAATTCCAAACAATGAAAGATAATCATCGACTGCAAATATTTTTAACTATTTTTACTCTAGTTTTAATACCAAATTTTCACCTTAAAACTGGGTAGGGTTGTTTAATTGCTAATTCCAAAAAAAATATTTAAGATAGGGAAAAACACTTTAATTTTTCTGTTAGCTAATTGCATAAGCTAGCCTGACATTGTTAAAACATTTTGCAAAACACACAGAGAGATTGTGAATGTAAATGATGTTAGCCACACTTGCAAATTTTAATGGGTTATCTGATTTATGTAACGCAAATGACACCTTAGGAAGCCGCAATTTTGTTCAAATGCCTGTCATACGTAGTTAAGAAATCCAGTATGCAGACTATATGAATGACTTTTAAAAATAAATATTTAATGTCTTTAATTTGTAGCCCAAACTTACAATTTACCTTTTCTTAATTTGATAAAGTAACGTATGTTACAGGCTCTTACAGACTAACGCCCCAATGCATAGAGTGCAAACATTTCTTTAAAGACTCGGCTTTTAATTCTCTACAAGACAGGATATGTCTGCAAAACTCCCAAGAGGGGGAAGCAAACCCATTCTCAGCCATCCGTCTAATGTGCCATTCGTTATGGACAAGTCCAAGATGGTTATGTTGTTGTTGATCAATTGTTTATGTACTCCCCACTGTTTGTGTGTGTGTTTGGTCCTCTGTGTTTGTCTTTGTTTTGGTATGCATTACTGTGTGTCCTTTCCCGTGTTCCAATCATCTTGAAGAGAAAGATTTTGTTTTATTGTCTCATCCATGTCTTGCCATTTTACATGTTCTGTGGCTCTTCCTTACGGTGCCATGGGTTGGTCTGCAGTGTGTGATAGTGGTATTTCCTGGTCATAATCGATTTCTTTTACACTTCACCAATAACAAACACATCAAGATAAATTTCATATAATGTATTAGGAAAGAAATTTGACATTATCTCAAAGAAGGCCAAATTCAACCAAGCTATATTCATCATTATCTTGAACAATATTTGGACCCATATCCCAAATACAATATACAAAGTCCCATCCGGTTCTGAAGAATATCTTTATAGGGTTTTTACGCTATGTTAGCACGACGGCCAACTAGGTCATGTGATTTTAAGGTTCTCAATAAAATGTTGATCTCTTATATCATAGGCCTTCAAATTTTTATAGCCAAAATCCAGGGTACACAGCAGTTCAGTGATTTGGAAGTCGGTTGCGTTGAGGGAATTAAAAATGGTCTAATTTGTCGAGTATATAAAAGGCATTCGATCATGCATGTCTGTTTAACAGACATCATACATTGAGCTTAAACTTATTCTGATATTCGCAGTAGCATAAGTTTTCATGCTTGACTATGCCCATTTTCCCTTAGACTGCTTAATAAACTGGGTTGTTTAACTTAAGCTATGCCATCTAATGTAATCAGTGTGGACAACGCAGTGGAAATTGTCTTCTTAGTGCAGACAATCATATAGAAAAATATACATGTGTACAGCTTTTAAACCCATACTTTTGTTTGTTTTTGTTTGATTTGATTCTTTACATCCCATCAACAATATTTCAGTTATGAAGGGACGGGTCTTCCTGGGTTGAACCAGTACTAAGCTAGGATTAATGTTCTTGCTTAAGGACACAAGGCAGTGACGCTGGTGAGGCTCGAACCCTCGGTCTCGAGTCAAGCACTCTACTGACTGAGCCACTGCGCTCCGTTTAAACCCATACTGTAAAATACATTTCCAGTTCAAGATTCCATCAACCAAGGGTAGAAAATTTCAAAAACAGAGCCGTCCCCAGGGGGTTATTTGATATTTTCATATACACGTAGGCTCGGGTCATTTTTTGCGTCCGAAGTTTTGAATTTCATTATTTTTGTGATTTTCAGAAAAATGATTTTTGGGTATGAAGATTTGTTGGATATTTTGAGGAGTCATCACAAAATTGGACTATATTTAGGGGTCATTTCTATGCATATCAGGGTCTTTACTTAAGATCAATGTACAGCATGGGGGATATTTATTTTATTTTTCAAATATTATTTTGGGTGCCTGAAATTCGTGATATTTTTGGGGTGAACGGTAGATGCTGGGGGCGGGCCTAAGTATGAAGAAAACATGAGAGTACCCCCCCCCCCCCTCGGAAACCAAACTTTTGTTGTGTTTGTTCCGTGTCTGTGCCAGTACATTGCCGTTTTGTACAAGGCGAGCGACTTAATCACTACAACACGGAAGTTTTTCTTATGGCTGCTCCGTAGCTGTACCGGTATAGTACTTAGCTGAGAGTGTTTATTGTTGTGTGTAACTTTAGTATGACCAGAAGCGCAGGGCCACAGCTTAAAGTCTCATCCGATACTGTAACACTCACGTGGTTTTTATGTCCAGGAGCATCCGAAGGCTCACCGGCAGTTTATTGCGAAAGCCTATACTTGTAACACACATTCGCACTGTGTTTAGAACTTATTCGAGAAAAGTATTAATTGAGCCGTGACACGTGATTTCCAACAATGTGGCATTTTGACAAGGGTAGACTCAGACAAGCCTGTGCAGCCTTTTTTTTAAGCTTAGAAACTCCAAATGATGTTCAGGCAGCAGCTTAACACTCATAGAATATTCAAGCGACAAGCAAAGGCTCTGATCAGACTGTGCGTATGCGCAGGCTGATCTGAGGCTTTGCTGGTTGCACATACCACATTGTTGGAAATCTCATGCACTGGCTCAATTCTTATATATACGGGTTCAGGGTGGGGAGAAAGAGTCTGAACCTGCATCATCAGGCTTTGCTCTTGCTGTGTGTATGTAAATGCGAGAAGCGAAGGCTCAGACGAAATGCCTTTTAATAATACATGTATGCTCCTTCGCTGCTCGCATATGCAATTGGTACGATTGTTTAAGTATGGGTCTGATCACCATTGTAAGTTGATAAGTCTCTATGCATGTGCATAATTTGAAACGCAGACCCGAATAAGAAATCCGAGTTGTCTATGTAACCTATGCTCGAGTATTCGATTATTGAAAGTTGTAAGATCATGTACCTGTACACATCCTGAACTCAACAACCGCTCCCTGCCAAAAATCAAAGTCACGGATATCCATAGCCTTTACAAAAATGTTCAAGGTGACGGGAAGCCGCTACAATCGAAAACTTCAAGGTCACGGATATCCGTGACTCTCGTTTCAAAACTAAGAAAATCGCAAGTTTTTGATACCGAGTAACTCCATATAAATGCCGAGTAACCTGAACAACTCGAAGTTAAGTTGAAGCTAAAGGCATTATTTTATGTAATTGTTATTGTCCTGTTAGAAAAAATTGAATTTTAACAGCAATATATTGTCATCTTTACCAGCGTCTCCAGCTCCTTCTGACCACATGTTTTCCTTCTCTTCGCTTCAAAATCACCTGGCTGTAAACTTTATCTTACGTCATCAGAAGATTGGTTACCGGCACACATTCCAGGAAACTTTTGGCTTTCAAGCACTTAAGATAAGTTGGGAAAACGGAAAAGTAGGTACTCGTTGCAAAGTCGCGGACTTCCGCGACAAAGGCTAGCCGCGGAATTCCGTGTGAACCCTACCTGATAAAAGGAACCTAATAATCTTTGAAGATATGATTACCAAAGCAAAATGTGACCAGAGAATAGACGATCTCTTTGCCAAAGACAGTCACCGCAGAAATATAATCATTATGTATCTGACCCAAAACGTATTTCCTCGGGGGAAGCTTGCAGGGATGTCGCTTTACATACACAATATTTGGATTTGTTTGATAATCCGATTGACAGACAACAAGTGGCGATCTGGGTGTGTAAGTAAATGTGTTTTGAGTGAATGCATATGTGCATGCATATACATGTGGTTGCATGTGCATATGTGTTGATGGGTGTATGCATGTGAGTGTACGTGTTTAATTGTATGAATGTGTGTGAATGTGTTTTGAGTGTAAACCTGTGTGCCTTCATGTGGTTTTGAATGTATGTATATGGGCATGTATGTGTATGCAAAATAGTCATTTGATTGCATGTGTGCATGTTTTTGTGTTGTCATTTGATTGCACGTATGTGTATGTTTTCTTTGTATTTGAATTTATATGGGCGTTTGTGGTTGTATGTGCATATGTGTTGGTGCGCATATGCATATGCGTGTATGTGCTTTAAGTGTATACATGTATGTGTGAATACTGATTATTGCATAAAAAACCGTGTCGCACGCTATTAACAGCCATGTTTTAACCGTCAAAACCCATGTATTAATCAGGCAATTCACGTGCTGTTGATGTACGGCTTTTGTACTTAAAGTGTTTGTTCTTGACTTTGAACATTTTACTTGAATCAAAAATAAATATTTCATTATGTACTGATTTAATTTTCACAGATCATTTATTCATCTGCTAAGTTGATTACAGGACTATTTATCAGCGTTATGCCAACATCTGGAAGCAACCATCTTACAGCAACACACATACATTAACCTGAGTTTACCTCTTTATGCAGGTCAGCTGAATGATTGAAGGATCACCTTCAGTCAATTTTTTTATTTCAATATTGGATAATTGATATTCTATTTTAATTACAATCAACGGTCAGATCAATGCAAATTAGAACGTTACAACTGTCAAAAGAGAAGTATTTAAATTTTCAATAAGTTTCATTTGATTTTAATCGATCTTTTTTGTACCCAAAAGGAAGAAAATTGTTACAAAATATGCCGTCTGCTATAGTAATAATTAGTGCTTTAAAGGTTAATTTTTTGAAATAAATATTAAATATCGGCCAGGTATCAAAATATACTTATCAATACACCAGCTGCTAAAAATATTACTCAGAAACATTTTTATTTTTGACATTATCAAGGATATATAACTTTGCTAGTGTTGTGTGTAAGCAGATGGAAGTGATTCCAGTTTTCTTGTGTATAGCTCATTGTCTTGAAAATAGCCAGGCCCCTGTGAACTAGCTAAAGTAATTAATTACAGGCTAATTGAAGACCATTCACAAACATTTAATGAGGGATTATTCCTGCCATACTGTAAGCTTTATAATAAATGCATTTGAAAAAAAGTCAAATTTTCCCTTTAACATATACGCATTCTAGGCCGTCACAAAAATTGACGTCATCAACAGTAACGCGCATATGAATGAACGTAATTTAGTGAAGTTAGGGTGGCGTAAGTCTTTGCTCTGGAACAGGCGTTTTCAAAACCTACGAATCCTTCATGCGTTTGCGCGCCATTACAGTAACACGAAAAAGAAAAAACATGTTTGATCCCTATAGTGTATCTGCATTTGCATTGTGTGTCTGTTTGTACATGTATGCATTCACCCTGTGCGTGTGTATGAGAGAGAGAGAGAGAGAGAGAGAGAGAGAGAGAGAGAGAGAGAGAGAGAGAGAGAGAGTGTGTGTGTGGGGGGATATGGTTGGTCCTTGTTATGTTGTGCACTACTTAGTTTCTAGTTTTGCAATACTCTCGCCGAAAAAGAAAGAGAGCTGGTTGTTTTACTTTAATTGCCTTTTAATGCCATTTGACAATTAGTGTTCTGTGTCTCTTCCTCGTGGTGATGTGGGTTGGTCTACAGTGTGTAATTGTGGCGTTTCCTAGTCATACTACTTACTTTTTCATGTGATTTTGCTCAGTTTAATTTTTAAAATCCCCATTTTAAGCACCATCTGCACGTCTCTGCTGTAAGCTAGCACGATAAATGTTTTACCATGGCCATCCTGCTACTCTTCGAAACCCAATCGAGCACATATGCGATACGGCTGTCAGGAATTATCTAATTGCGTGTGCGTAAATTCGAAGGATTTCATTTTATTTAATCAATGAATAATAGAATGAAAACTGACATACCTTTAAAAATAATTCAGAATCATATCTCATAAAAATGGAATACAGTGACAAATTGCTATTCTGTTTTCCGTATTGATTTGTTTGAAAAATGGTAAATTTGCGACTTTAGTTTGTTTGAAGTTTTCAATTCAAACTTCCATATTTTAAAAGTTCTAAGTCACTTGTCTTTAAAAATTAGCATGTATTACCGGAAAACATTGTTCTAATGTATTCCAATATATTTTTAAACTCAAAATTCAAGTTTTCAAGAGAATGTCAAAACAAAAGTGTATGCGTTAGAAGATTCCTTAGGTGTAGATCTAGAGGTCCAAATGAATAAGGCACCCATTAAAAATTGTCCTCGCGGGGGTGCACGGTAAACTAAATTGCCCCCCCCCCCAAACACACACACACACCGACTATTGATATGTATTATACCCCCAAATGAACATGTAACAAATACGCAGTCTCGCGCTCTCCCAATTCAAGGGCGCAAAAGCTGTAACTAAAATTTTAACTAATTTCTTAGTTACCTCCCTTTGATAGTACTTCTAAATTTTTTCATATTTTTTTCGTTGGCTGTTATTTTATCGAAACTTTTTGGATGGAATTATACAGAATGCATCCAAGCATTAGACGAGGTAGCAAATTTTCATAAATTCAAGCACCTGTGGGCGCAATAACTATACAATAGTGTCCAGTGTTTGAGATAGCTAGGCCCAAGGGGGGGGGGGGGGGGGGGGGTACTCTGGCATTTTCATACATACGTAGGCTCGGGTCATTTTTTGGGTTTAAAATTTTGAATTTCAATATTTTTTTAGGTTTTCAGAAAAATTAATATTTTTAGGGTATAAAGATTTTGTGGATATTTTTTGGGGGTCATCACAAAATTGGATTATATTTAGTGGTCATTTCTATGCATTTTAGGGTCTTTTCTTAAGGTCAAGGTATAGAATTAGGGATATTTTTTGGGGTTGCCAAAATTTCAAATATTTTTTTTTTAATTTTTTTTTTTTGGGGGGGGGGGATGGGGGGGGGTTCTTGAAATTCCTTATATATTTTTTGGGTGAACGGTAGAAGCTGGACCCGAGCCTACGTATGCAGTAATTATGAGAGTACCCCCCCCCCCCCTGGGAGCTAGGCCTATATACTTACGAATGAATAAATCTACATAGATAAATAAATCTTCAGTTGACATGAAAAAAATACATGCGCGGATCCAGAAGATTCCGTCAGGGGGTGGGGTGTAATTTCACAGAGAGCCATACGGACCAATTATTGGGTCCGATCGCTTCTCGAGGGAGGTCTGTACCAGACTTTTTTTAAGGAAACCTATAGCCGGGGGAGGGGGTGGGGGTAGGGGATCGGCCCCTGCCCCCCCCCCCCCCCCCTAACAGCCCCCGCCCCCTCTGTATCTGCCCATGAACTAAATCTAGTCTATCTAAATAAATAAATAAATGAAAAATAAAGATAAAGGCTAATAGTTCCAAATCATTAAATCTACACAAATAAATATATCAAGATCTTCATCTATCTAATAAATAAATAAATGAATAAATAAATAAATAAATAAATAAATAAATAAATAAATAAATAAAATCTGTAGTCTATCTATATTCTTTCATGTGAAACGAGAGAATGAATTTTATAGTCGGGTATATATACCCTAGCTACGCTTAGCCAATCAAAATTTATCGTATGACGTATTCGCTAAAGCGCTCTAAGGAGGATAGCAAAGTAGACGCTTAGTTATCCGCTAACATCCGAGGAGTTTAGAGAGGAGCGTAAATTTAACTTCATTTAACTTTTAGTGCAAAAATGGGAGAGTGGTCAAATGGATTGTTTGGTTGCTTTGCTAACTGTGGAGTGTGCTTAATCACATATATAGTACCATGTGTAACAGCCGGTAGAAATGCAGAAGCAGTTGGTGAAGGATGCTTCCTCTATGGACTTTTGTCAATTTTAGGCCCAATCGGAATTTGGTCCAGAGCAAAAATTAGGGGCAAGATTAGGGATCAAAAGGGTATAGATGTAAGTATTTTCAATTTCTCAGTTTCTTCTGGGCCTAAAACCGCAGGTAGAATAAATTCTTGGTGTTGCCTTCTCCTTACTTCAAGTTCAACTTCAGCAGTTCAGGCGCCGGGCGTTTCCCATGGTATGAAACGCCGTTCTGACAGAAGATGATGAAGATCGATCAAGCATCCTTTCTTTTAGTGCTATTAGACTTATCATTGTTTTATTAAAATGATGTTGCTGTGCACATCGTGGCATACTGAAGTAAAGAGAAATTCTGATCAGAAAAAAAAACAATAAATTTAGCGTTATATGCTTTCGTGTGGAACCATATTCGACCATGCCGCGAGAAAATCCATCTTTGCTGCATTGCTCGAACAACAAAGGCGCAAACCAGACGGTGCAGTCTGGTCCGCGCCTTTGTTTATCGCTATCTAGCTGGAAGGTACGGTAGCTCCAACTTGCCACACGTACAGTCAGGTGCCAAATTAAAGTTCACAAAGTGAATTTCAAGGCAAAAAATAATGCTTATTTTCAGCACTTATAATACTTTAAATCTAAAAGAAGAGATTAACAGCATTAATAAGGCTTATGTTAGGATACATCATTATCCTCCCTATCATTACAAATGTTCAGAAAATTTAACTCCATACTAGCGGTGGTTGCCTAGCAACAAGAGAAAAATGGCCAAATTTGTCCTATCTAGTTCATTAAAACAGTTGCCATGGCAACCAGACATTCAATAATTACTTGAGTTTATGTTATAACATGTAGGACTTATTAATGTCTTTATGTGTGGTTTTATTTCAATTTTTATCAATAACAAAGTAAAAAAGTCAACATTTCTTTATAAAATTGATCACGAAAAGGGCGATTATTAGAGTGAATATAAAAAATACTGCGTTTTTGTTTCCATGACAACACCATTTTGAATGCACTATTCTAACTTTTTAAAGACATTTTATTGACAGATTATCTTTGTTTTAAAGTCTTAGGTATAATTTGAAGTACATATGACTTTTAAACTTGTGTAATTATTGATATTTGTCTTCCACACCCCCCATTTTAGGAGCTTTGAATCTTGACAGATTTTATTAACATTTTTGCATTTTAAATTGTTTAGCTATATAAGAAAGACTAGCAAATAAATTATTTATGGTCAATATATAGAAAAATATGTTGTCTTGGAGTAGCATTAAAAATAACACCAGAAATTCATTCTTTGTAACCATGGCAACCACCAAAATGAGCATACTAGTGGATTTTTAGCTAATTTTATCGGTTGCTTAGCAACAATATGCAAAACAGTGAACAACCTAATTACATTCTGAATATTTGAAGCCTTGCTTATATCTTCCCATTCATGTATTTGTCATGTCCTTATTATGAATAAAATTGAAATGAAGAAGAAATTAATGTCTAAATTTCCCATAAATTTATGCATTTTTTTTAAGTTTGTGAACTTTAATTTGGCACATAAGTGTAGGATTTCAAATATTCCAGCAAGTCTCTGTAGCGGAGCTGACTCGCTGGTTTGAGTATTGCCTGGTCGCAAACCAAAAAGACATGTTTTCTCGTAGTCATTTATGCTTCCGTAGTTCTGCAACTTCGGCCCGGTTGGTTCGTTTCCGAAAAAATCACGAGACTTTAGTTTTCGGCGCACGGATTAAATGAGCGACACGCTTCGACGCAGAGTGCCATGATTTTCCTGCCGCGAAAGAGCGTCCAAACTAAGCGATAGTCGTTTTTTTATTTGGCATGAGGGGAGCCGGGAGGGGAGAGAGGAAGAGAGGATCCTAATAGCACTAAAAGCAGGCCGATGATGGCCCAATATTGAATGCTGGCTTGGTAGCTTTGTGGTTTTTGAGGCGATCCGGTCCCCTGCCCCCCCCCCCCCCACCCCTCTGGATCCGCGCATGTGTAGTACGCAAATTTTGTCCAGACTCGTTTGCTTAACATTGAACATTCATTTCAGTAGATCGATCTGCTGGGGTTTCATGTGCGGATCCAGAAAGGGGGCAGAGGTCCGCCCCTCCCCTGGAAAATCACAAGTGGCTATATATATGGGTTCCTTAGGAATACTGGTATACGAACGCCCTCGAGAAGCAATTGGACTCGAGGGAGCTCCGCACGGCCCTCTCCGTTGATGACTAAAAACGTCGCCCCCCCCCCCCTCGCCCCCCCCCCTCCACACACACACACACACACACACACACACACACACACACACACACACCGGCGGAATTTCTGGACCCGTGCATGGTAAGTTTTTGAGTAGTGATGTCATTGTTAAAACATGAGAGCGAGTATGGCCAGGAATTTTAAACGTACAAATTGACCCCTGATCTCACAACCAGGATATCCGTGCAATTAGGGGGGCTTAATTTGTAGTAAAATTTGGATTGTGGAACTTTTTTCCTGGTGAGGATGAGACCCAGGACAGCAGCATGTTGGGCGTTACTGCCGTTACATAATCCTACCACACTATGACAGTTTATTATGCTACTTCATTACTGTTGAAAAGATAGCATCTTTAATCGCATTTTTCATCAGATCGATAACTGCTGCACCTCTGGCAATCGATTTTTAATCATTTAAATCGAATACTTCTATAAAATTCGAACAGCTATTTAAAATTCAAACCAGATACATAGCTAATGGCATATAAAGGGCAATTAAATCAACTTTGATTGAAAGATTCCATACTAAAAACGTAGAAATCTCTAAAAGTGGAGTCGTGTCAAACAAAAACGCCAAGCATGTCAAGATCACCATTTGACGTTCATTTACTCCGAATCTCAGTGGCGGATCCCCCCCCCCCCCCTCCTGTTTTTAAATATCCTATAAAAATGAAATAATTTTGTCTCAGAGAGACCAAAATATTTCATTTTCATAAATGAGATAGAATCAGCAAGACCATATCTTTATACATACGAACCCCCTTTCCAGAAGTCCTGGATCTGCACAGAATCTCCTGTTTGCCAAATAGCGGAGAGCTCCATGATAATGGTAGATTACCATAGGCTCAGACGAGCATGGTGTCTGCCTCCGCCAGAGATTGGCCAAATCTAAAAGCAAATTTGCACATGAATAAGGCATTGTGTGAACTGTGAAGCAGTCTATATAGGACAAGTTGGCCTCGGCAGGTTGCAAGTCTATTTGGGCCAGGGTTTTCTAGCAAGTCTCAAATCAGTCTGCGCATCCGCACAATCAACATGATCAGATTCTTAACGTTGGACCCTTGGCTATCCATAGAGCGCCTAGCGATGTTTAGAAGCCTCATGGTCAAAAAGTGCAGACCCAGATCAGATCCTATAAGAGCAGTCTGATCTGGGCCTATGCTATTCGCCACCATCTACACTTTAATTAGTCATCAATGTAGGCAAGCATGTGCAACAGACTACTTTAGCAGACAGCATTTAGGATTTTCCGTGCATCTTTTTTTGCAGACGGTTCAGGGTTAACCATGTTCTTTAAACTTAATTGTCTTTGTATGGAATTATGGGGCCATGATTTCGTGCATGACTGCTTAGTGGGTACTGAAGGGAGTGGGTCATATGATGCTGGTTTAAATCGCACCATATTAAAGACGGTAGCGAGGGCTTAGACGAGACTGTTGGTAACATGTCTGACTGCAGATGCATGTCCGGCTGCAGATCCAGGGATCGCGAGTTCGATTCCGGCCCGGTCCCATACTTTCACCAAGATTGATAATGGAAACAAAATACGGCCAATCTCTTCCCTTCCGCTGATTCAAGAACTGAGAAGGGTTGTTGTCAGTTACATACTTTACAAGCGAAAGTATAATGTGCATGAAGTACTGGTAAACTAGTCAAGCTTGCCCAGGAAAAAAGTGTGGTTAGGTGCACTGACCGTCACGACATGACCATAGCTGTTGACTGGGACGTTAAGAAACAAACCAAACAAACAAACAAAAGCCTCCAATGTTTGCACATAAAAAATACCAAGTACCTTCAGGTTTGAACCAAAGCAGCAAAGGCTAAAAGTTAAAAACTGTAAAACAGTATCCATCTGAGAAGAATGACTTTCGCACTTGCAATCTATATCAAAACTCGTTTTCGATCGCCCAAAACAACGTTTTCGATCATTTAAACGGAAACTCGGTAGTTTTTTTTAAGAAATAGCATTCAGGATCGCCGCCTATCCGACAGTATTTTTTTAAGAAATACGTGTATAGCGTTCAGGATCGCCGCCTATGCGACATGCCCATAATTGGCGTTACACGCCCATAACTGGCGTTACGTGGCTCACGTGACGTCATATAGCCCATCATTATTAAATTATTATTCAATTGTTTCAGGGTTCATTTGGGATGGATTGCCTTCTCCATTGGTTCTGTGGTCTATGTTCTCTAGTGCAAGAAGCCAACGTAAGTATAATTCATTTGTCATTTGCTTCCAGGCCCCACACATCATGGGTCGGGGAATAGTTTTACACTGCAAAGCCATGGAGTATACCCTGGACTGTGGTTACACTCAACAGACGATATCACATCGAAAAAAATATTGGAGCATACTGGTCTTCTACCAATTATAATCGGAGTTTAAGATTATATGACGTTCAATTTAACTCGTTTTTGCCATAATGGACTGTCTCACCATTATCAATTCAACGAATTTATTTCAGATTTAAGGGCTGTTGGGTATTAAGTTTCAATTTAAAAGTACATTATGTAGGCAAACAATGCATAACCTGATCAGACGCCACAGATCTGTGGCGTCTGATCTGGTTCTGCACTGTTTACGTAAAGTTAAGTTATTTCCTATAAAAAGGACGCTGGGCTTAAATGGGTTAACTTGATTTTCGGCTAAATAAAAGGTATAGTTGATCATTTTACAAAGAGGCGTAAATACAGTTTGTTTCCATTGGTCAAATGATTATTGGTGCCATATGGCCCATTTTCGACGAAAGTTCAGGTGGGCGTACCAATAGCAAATACATGCAAATTCTTTAAATCATTGGAAAGTCGCTCACGCCAATAAAAGTTGGCATACTAGAATTGCATGGATAGATTGATGGGATGGGTTCGGACTCAGGCCCGACCTTGACCTTATTTATTGGAGTAAAGACCTTAATAATGGGTCTGCTTGAAGCAGCCATATAGGCTAAGGTTATTGGCAAGTTCGTGGATACTTCTAGCACAGAATACCATGAGAGAAAATACCCCAGTCGGCCAAAACTGATGAGAAATTTAATACAAAATTTTAGCGAGAAATTTGAACAAAATCTTTTGCTTAATTATAATTTGCTATGAGATTTTTCTCCCATTAAGCAAATTTCTATGAGATTTTTGAGAGAAAAATGAAAAAATCTCTCGTGATCTCCCATGAAAATAATCCCTGCAAGTTATGACCAGCCTTACTATAAAGTATGCTATCATTTATTACGGACATGTGATCTGGGCTCGCTGACAGAAGATTCCTTGAAATTTACTGTACAAATTACAATGTAGCATTAAAGAGATGCCATGACAGAAAAAAAATTCTGGCTTATAAATATCAACTTTGTTTAACTTAAGTATTTCCAGTTAACAATTCAGCAGTTATCATTGGGTATTACAGCCCCATCGACACAAATGGGTTAAGAAAACAGAAGTGCGATGAAGGAGCACCATTTCTCGCAAATCATCCTGAAACAGATATCTCACCGGAATATACTGCTCAGACATGATAATCCTTGGTTAGGGACATGCAACCAATAACGAGGTCATGACCTAGTCCGACCCAGTGACAGTCTGTTCCATGAGTCCATCCTCGCAATTCTAGTATGCTTTTATTGACATGATAAATCTTGATTTGGTGTCACGGGGCTAGGTATATGATACACTTCTACTGCCTTGCGGTAGAAGCCGGCTTTTACAGCGACGTGGTAGAGTGTTTGCCTGTAGATCCAGCGACCTGGGTTCGATTCCCGGCTTGGGCAGGTAAAATATTTTCGCTCTACGACAATGGCGCCCACCGGTATGCCTTTATTGACATGATAAATCTTGATTTGGGACATGCCAACATTGTAAAGAGGTCATGACCCAGTCCGACATGAGTCCATCCTATGAGTCCATCCCTGCAATTCTAGTATGCCATAAAAGTTATATTGACCCCATGCATGGCTAATTACAGCGGTCAACACACAAAATATTTACACGAATCCATCAACATACCCCATAAAATCACTCATTACTACCTTTGAAAATTTATATCTCTTGTCCAGTTTGAATGGTAGTGGTTCCATCATAGTCCTGCCGATGTGGAATGGGGTGGAGTGTAGTGGAGTCAAGTTTTTGAACCTCCGATAATTTCCAAAATTTACAAATGTTTTGCAGCCTGTCATCGGATAAAATTTTTGCTATTCTTTACTTGAAACCAAACAGACATACGTACTGTAGTACAGGAGATATATATTTAACAGCGTATATTTTTCTCTATATCCAAAATGAAACTTACAGACGTGCGTACTGCGTAGGCTATGTTATAGGTTGAATTAGCTCAAGAATCGAGCATGGCTAGACTGCGTCTGCGCTTTCCGATTCATAATTAACATCCCCATCGTATGGAAATCGCTGCTTTATAATATACCCCCAACGGTCCTATATCCCCATTCAGCCAGTGACTTTCGACCAGTCTATAATCTGACCACGCCGCCATTTTGAGCAGCATGGTTAACAACTACCCGGAAGTTGACCGTGTAATTAGAATCTTGAAAGAATAAAAAAAATAACATTTAGTACCCTGAATCGTGCCTTTTCTACAAATTCTGCATAAGTAGAACTGAAATATTTCTTCTAAACCTTGATTTGTTGCCTATCGTAGACCAGACTTTTGTAGAAGCCATTATAAAACAGTATCTTATCTTATATATAGCTGGTTATGCATCGTGAATGTCTTAATTGCCCTTTTAAACCGAGGAGTTCTTTTCTTACAGTATCGAGTAGTAAAAGTCGAGTTTCGAGTAATAAAAGTCCAGTATCGAGTAATAAAAATCGAGTTTCGAGTAATAAAAGTCGAATACCGAGTATTAAAAATCGAGTATCGAGTAATAAAAGTCGAGTATCGAGTGAAAAAAGTCGAGTATCGAGTGATAAAAGTCGAGTATCGAGTAATAAAAAGCGAGTATCGAGTAATAAAAAGCGAGTATCGAGTAATAAAAAGTGAGTGTCGAGTAATAAAACAGAACAGGAAAACGTTCGGATGCAGTACTACTAAACGTCGGTATGGTTGTGCTTGTACACGCGTGACGATCTCACGAAACAAAGAAAACTTATTTTAAAAAAAACACATGACAAATAGAAATGGTTAAAAAAAAGCCTCCCCGTACAGGCTACGTCGTAGAATAAAATGGTGGTGCCAGGCCTTCATCTTTAAGTAATTAAGTACCCAGAAATATTGCAGCAATATCATTTTGCAGCAACAAATGGTAGAAACACCGTACAATGGGCAGACAAGCAACTTTATGACGGAAGCTGATTGGTTTGAAGGACCATCACAGCCAACTGGTCCACGGACTGCAGCACATGATGCACAGCACAGATTGACTCAGATCGTGGATTCTGATAATAATATAAAACGAAACTGATTGTGTTATTCAGGAAGTTCAAGTAGCATTTTAATTGAATGCGCCGTAGCTCGCGAAAGCGCCTGGTATGTTAATTAAAACTGCGACAATTTGCGAACAGAGCCAGACTAGTCGCCATTTTAGGCAGTTCATAGCCAGCGGATTATGTCTGTTTGTGGACAAGAACTTATTTATCGTGTCACCTGCGGATGTGCAAACTAGGCTATGCATAATAAGGAAATTGTAATGCAATATGTTATACATGCAGCTTGCTATGTGCGATTGATGTGTGTTCAAGTATCAGTTTCCGGGTCTTTTCTATGTATGGACGAGCACGTTTTCCGCAACATAAATCAAGGTCCATATAGGCCATCAGTAAAATAATTTGTGCTTCTCATCCAGCGCCATGTAAAGAGAAAGGTGGGTCTGGCAAATTATAATGAATTTAGTGGCATTTATTAACGTCCACGTGCCCGTACAACGCCATGACGATGCAGTGCGACCATCCAGGCACACAACCTTAAAACAGCGTTGAAGCCACGTCGTTTTGACGTCACGTGCCTGCTGGGACCACCACTTTCAGGGTTCCCACAAGCTCTGGAAATCATGGAAAACCTGGAAAATCCCCAAAAGAAGTTCCATGCATGGAAAAATCATGGAATTTTGTGAAATAATTTGATGAAACCACCAGTAGGCAGAAAACTAGCTGTCAGACACACAAAACTTGTGTGTCTGACAGCTAGTTTTCTGGCTACTGATGGTTTCAAGTTTTAATTATTTCAAAATGCATGCATGGTCTACAAGCATGCTTATTTAAATAAATTACTGTTGCTGCATTCCGTATTTATGCTCAACGTGGTGAAGGTGGCGCTAAAAGGGGGGGGGGGGGGGGTTGGAGGCCATGCATTAAATAGTCATGGAAATTACATTGTTGATCATAGAAAATCATGGAAAAATCATGGAATTGTGCTTTCCAATTTCTGTGGGAACCCTGCGCTTTAAAGGGCACAGGAAGCTGGAATTTCCCTTGTTTAGAGTGTTCTTAGAAATCCTATTCACAATTTAAATAGCCTGTATTGGGAATATTTAGCATTAGCAGTCAATGTTATATCATCAGTTACAACAATCATGTCATCGATTAGGATTGCGTCTATTGAAATGCTCAGATCTTTCATAATTTGGTTTTAAACGAATCAATGTGTGACAATGACATACAATTTGACAAGGCATTCTAAAATATATAAAAACATGTGTGTTTGCTCTCTTCGCTGCAAAGGGACGACAACGCGTACATTGAAAGCAAGTGGAGCGCAAATGCAAGCCCTTCTTGAACCATGCAATCTACCACAAACATGATCAAAATCGAATGAAAGTTAGATATTTGTTCGGAAGACTGTAGAGGGCAGCCATGATTTTACGCTTTGTGACGTCACACAGCCCTAATTATTTAACTAGTTTCTTGTTATTCATTTTAACGTTGTTTTCAGTTTTTACGGATTCTTCTGTTTAAAATAGTTGATTTTGAAAAAAAATCTGTACATTTTACAATTAAATTGGGGATTTTATTGGCTTTTCAAAATTTACAGGAAGCTAATTAATTATTCAAAATGGCGGCCTCCATTGGCTTAATAGAAGTTAGAATTGTGATTTTCGGATTGTTATAGCTCTCTTATTTATGTCTCCCCCTGCAAGGGTCGGGTGACATATTGTTTTTCCTCTTGCGTCCGTCTGTCCGTCACAAAACTGTGTTCGCTCTATAACTTGAAAACCGTAAGAGATATTTCAACGAAACTTCATATATTTGTAACGGACATTCAGACGACGTGTCATGCAAAAGAAGCATAACTCTGCTTTTTATTTTTTGAGTTTTTCCCTTTGATCATTTGCAATGTTATTCTAAGTCCACTCTATAACTCGATAACCATAAGAGGTATTTCAATGAAACTTTATACATTTGTAAAGCACATTCAGACGACGTGTCATGCACAAGAGCCATAACTCCTGCATGTTTACTATTCAAATTTTACCCCGTGTAACCTAACTATATGCAATTGTTTGTCCACTCTGTAAGTAGAACACTGTTAAAGCTATTTGGTTGAAACTATATACACTTCTTGAGCACAATGAGACAGTGCGTCATGCACACGAACCATAATTCTGCTTTGGTTATTTTGGAGATATTTCCCTTTGATCATTCGCAATGCTATTTAACTTGATAACCGTTAGATGTATTTCAACGAAACTTCATACAATTGTAAAGCACATTCAGACGACATGTCATGCACAAAAACCATAACTCTTGCATGTAAATTTTTCCTCCTTGTGTCTGTTCGTGGGTCTGTCCGTCACAAAATCGTGTACGCACTATATCTATCTATCTATCTATCTATCTATCTATCTATCTATCTATCTATCTATCTATCTATCTATTTTTTTCAAATTATTTCCCTTGTAACATCACTAAATGCAATGTTGTGATTTTTTTATTTCTAAATGGGGGAGACATCTGTTTTTTCGTAGAAAAAATATCTAGTTATTGACTGATTTTGATCGGATTTGCGGCAATTTGCATTGTTTAATAACAAGGACTCACTTGCTTTCAACGTTGCCGTCTCCTTTAACCGCATTTTGCTTGTTAGGCTGTCGTGCAAGGTAAAAAAAAATAGTCTAAGGTTATACAAATTAAAAGGGTGTTTCTGAGATTCAAAGTAACATGTACATTAGCATGATTAGCATCATGAAAAACTAGCAAAGGTGAGCATGGAACACCGGACTGCCGCAATGCGATCGATTATTGTATACTCTAATAGAGACACAATGATTATTTTCGGATGAGATTTGGAGAGATGTGCGTATTCCATCATCCCCCCCCAACCCCAAACTTGAAATATTATAACGCACACAACAACAACAACACGCATCCCATTAAAAGACAGGGAACAAATTTCTCAATTCCATAAGTTAATCATGTTCTTTGCTGACACTCTTCTGCTGGTCACTCGGTTCTAATTTGCCACCTGGTCATGTACATTCATGCTGGTCATTTTACAAATATTCGGCTCTGCGAATTTCACTGCATGTACATTCATGCTAGCTAACATTCTGCAAACATTCGGGCGTTGCCATATACAACATATTAAATCCATCCACATATATAACACATGAAAATGGAGCTGATGTATATAGTGTCCCTATAATTTAGGCAGTAGGTATACTTGCATGCGAACAGCGAAGACATGCATTTCTAATACCAGCAGCACAGGCTCGACTTATATTACGCACTTTGGGTATAAATGTGCCGGCATATTTTGAACTTATCGCACATGCGCAAAAGCCCTGCTCAAACTGCCATACTAACGTATCCAACGGGGCTAAAAGTCTGACTTTTGATCTGAACCGTCATCTACATTCACCATCCATCATTTTTGTATGCGGGCGGCGAAGGCTCTGGCGAGTCTACGCATTTGCGTAGACTCGCCTGAGCCTTTGTTGCTCGATAATGCAGCAAGTACCAAAATCTCACGTGCTGAATTCTTTTTTTTTTCACGTGATTCGGCTAGCATACACTATTTGTATAGCATATTAAAATTTTAATGATGCTTAAATCTCTTATGAATTTCGAATTGTCCAGAGTTGATTGTTAATATTGACCATACGATTGTTTATCGCAAAGCTAACACACTTGCATAGCAGATGTATAAACAAAAGTCTTAGGCTATAAACTAAGTACATTGTATTTAGATTACATAATCCGATATCTCTCATTTCTCAAACCGAAATGACTAATTATATACTAGGGCATGTTTCCCAAGAGGCAGGATATTGGGTAACCCCCGCCCCTCGGCTTCGAAACATACCTTATGCATCAATTCAATCATTGTAAAGGCATTTTATAAGCTCTGACAATATTATTCCAAGTTTTCAATAATTTTGCATTTCAAAATGTAAGGCTTGACTCTTTTTAATAAAGCTACAACAATAACAGGGAGAAATGTTTAATATTTATCACTGGAGAAATGTTGGCCTCGAGTGTTAGTAGGAAAGTACAGTGCAGGTTACATCAAAATGAATGGCAGTCATTCTATTTTGGAACAACGCAAATATGGAACAGCCATTTCCATGGATGGGATGCCCTCTTTAATTTTAACCGGCTTCGTCACAAAATTGGAGAAGCCATAAAGGGTAGACCATGAACGCATGCTCTGTCCTCAATCTGAAAACTTAAATGAGCAGTATCCGTTTGGCATGAAGATTCAAATCGGTCTGCACATCAACAGTCTGATCAGTGTCTTTGTTTTCCGCCTAAAGATACGTTGAATCCGTGGATGCACAGGCTGATCTGAGTATTCGATGGGCGCACATGCCGCCAAGTTGTTTTGCTGGGGCTCAAGTATGGGAAGCCAATAATGCAAAAGATGTGATAAAGCGAGGCTCGTTTTACATAAACGGATCTTCACAAGTGCACTTGATGTTCCACTTCCTTCCATGTCTCAAAATAATAAGAGATCTTGAGAATAATTGCTTGGTCATCTGAGTCTTCAGAAATAATCTCGTATAGACACAAACACAAATACTAAGGGCTGCTGTGATACAGAACAGAACAGAACATAATTTTATTAGGCACAAACTATACAATTAGTTTCTAGTCTATCCTAATGATTTATGCAAAACAGAAAACCGTGCACCTAATTTTCATGCATATACATGGAATGCTGAACACAAGTTGAATAGATTGTCGTAAACATGGCTATAACCACGCTCTGCAATAATACAAAAGTAACATTAATTGAACGGTGGAATGAATTTGCGTATTTTCGGTTACCTTGCAATGCGACACGTATGCTATCACGATATTTGTATCGCGATACCGGGATATCGTATGTATCACGATGTATTTTTGACATCATAAGTAACCAAAAGTTAGACCTCTAAGCTCTAACCCGTTGGAAATACATGTAAAACCTATCAAATCAGGAGCAATTATACTTAAATATTAACCCTTATGATGCTGGATGTTTTATGCACTCATCGAACGGTTATAGCTTGATTTGTTTGTTTGTTTGTTGCTTTACGTCCCAAGTCAACAGCTATGGTCATGGCGGGACGGTCAGTTCACCTAACCACACTTTTTTCCTGGACAGGCTTGAACAAGCGGTTAACCAGTAATCGTGCACATACTTTCGCTTGTAACTGACAACAACCCCTCTTGAATGAATCAGCGGAGGGGAGGAGAATGACCGTAGAAATAATTTCATGATCAATCTCCACGAAAGTATGGGACCGGACCGGGATCGAACTCGCGACCCCTGGATCTGCAGTCAGACACGCATCTGTAGCCAGACACGTTACCGACTGCGCTACGCGGCCCGGCTGGTTATAGCTTGATCTACATCGTTTTCAGAACAGAATATATCTGAGTATAGCATGGAAAGGGTTTACTAATTGAAGCAGGAAAGTTAACATTAAAAAGAGAAATTGCACTAACTTCTTTATCATATATTTCAAATTGATACGTTCAAAACCCTATTTTAATTATTCAGGTGGCATTTTGATCTGCTACCTGAACTATTCTCTTATAATCGACACTAAGGTGGACCAATCGCGTAACGTCAGAAAAAGGTGTCGCTATACGAGCGATAGTCTTGACTCTTGAGTCATTCGTTGGGTATATAGCGCTTATAAAGTCTGATGAGATATGACTTTTTTTTCATATACATGTAGATGTGTGCGTGTGTTTAATTAATATTGATGTTTTTTAAATAAATTATAATTCCTCTTCTTCTGCCATCTCGTAGATGTTTGAGCCAGCGTAAATTAAAATTCTGGACTGGAACGAAAGCATAATTAAGATAAGATGTGGAATGGCATCGGTTGGTATGGATTCATAAGGACAATACCAACATCTGCGACTGATATCAGTCTACCCTAAAATGAGCACAATGACCTTACAAGCTGCAAATTCTGCTGATATCCGAAAAACCCAATTTCCACGTGCTCTTCCAGAAATGGGATCATGAATGTTGCATTATTTTCTAGCCTCGTGATAAACTGTGATGAATATGACCCTCATATAATTTATTAGACCGCAATTTGATGCGATGTGTAGATAATCATCGTCATTTGAGATTTATTAAGAAATTGGATCATTACGAATATATACCAAATTCCGTGGGTTTGTTCAAGCCAGCCAACATAAGTCATTTGAGTACATATCAAATTTAGCTAACCAGGATCCGGGTATCTATCATAAAAAAATCTTAAACTGCTGAACCATAATTTGAAAGGTAGTTTCAATAATTTACACGGATCTGTGTACAACGTCCCAGCCCCACAACGGAGCAAAGTCTGTCGTTATTCGCAGTCTACGTCACAAGAAGCAGAGCTCTCACTAACTGCTGATTTGCAGTTCTGAACTCCCAATTTTTGGCTGGGGCTCCTATTTTTATTCTTTTGTATGTTGGGACTCCGACTTTTTGGCAAAGAGGGCTCTGGGACTCCTGTTTTCAAAATCCTAGTGAGAGCTCTGAGAAGTCCTGAAAATTCTAGGTTTCCATATTAAAACCCTTACCATGCTAAACTTGGAGTTCCTGTTTTGAAAACAATGTAGATCCTGATCAGCTGGCTTCACAGAAGCCAGCTGATCATGATCCACATAGTTTTCCACTGTGTATGTAATTAATAGATGCTAATCATGGAATCATGTAAGTTAATGGGATAAAAATTGTGGAGGAGTGTAGTACTAAAATATATCCAGCATGATAAGGGTTACAAGTAAAGCCACAGGGTTTATTCAATTTATGGTTCCAAAATGTAACAGATTCAGGGACAAATCTTCTGTATGTTATATGAACAGTCTGATCTGTTCAAATCTGGAGTATTGGTGACATACAGACAGACAGAGTTTCAGCCTTTTTTCCACTGACATGACCAGTATAGGTACACATTTTTACCGGTCAAGTCTCTTCTCAAATAGAAAGAACAGCAGAACGTGAACGTTCAGACCAAAACTCTACTCCGGCCCTACTGGATATCTTCTTCACATAGAAAGTACGATCTCACGTGAGCTTGCTTATTATATGGTACATAAACACAAACGATTTGTATCTGTATCTTTTTTCTTCGAAAAAGGATGGATTTTACTTTGCGGAAGCAAAAATCACGAGAAATGTCATCCGACGAGTTTCTTATAATTTTGATGTTGGGAAAGGAGGGTGTACTATTGAGGAAAGGGAAGGGTCATTTATTTAAGAGGAAGTCCGTCACTAGTGACTATCTAGTGGACCAGTAATGGTCAACACAAGCCATAACACTGGATTATCATTAGCCACGTTACGACGAATCATGTCTTCCTGGTTTGCTACGAGATTAGTTGGACTCAAACAAGAAAGAATACCCAGCTACAGAGACAATTCTACGAGTTATGATTTTGAAAATC
Organism: Loripinus fragilis; assembly: GCA_964019695.1. NCBI lineage: Eukaryota > Metazoa > Mollusca > Bivalvia > Lucinida > Lucinidae > Loripinus > Loripinus fragilis. The sequence goes on from OZ026527.1 coordinate 47,642,433, forward strand.
CATGCTTCATCTAGAATATGTTTTGAATTGATTAGACTGGGAACAATATGGTGCTGATCAGACTGTGCAGGTTGGCCTGTGTCACTACTGTTCGCATGCAAAAAAAATATGTTTCCCGTGTTATGACTGTAAGGCCAACCTGACCATCCCTTGATTGTCCATTACGCGAAAAAAGGGAATCTTTGAGGTAATAAGTGCACTATTCGCATACACGTAGATTTTCAAATATTTATACCTTCTGAAAACAGTGTAGGTCTAGATCAACTGTTTTCCACAATATGCCAAGTGATCAGCATCCACAGGATTCAGAGGGGGTTCCCTTGAACCAACCCTCCCCGCCCCCCGTTTTTAAATACCCTATGAAAATGAAATAATTTGGTCTCAGTGAGACCAAATTATTTCATTTTCATGGGATATTTTAGAAAAATAAGATAAATCACCAATGCGACCCACCCCTTTCCTACGCACACACACCTTTCTACATATGAACCCCCTTTCCCATGTAGTTGTACTACGGATTTAATGTAACATTTCAATGCTTCACGCCCCTGTTCGAGGCGAAAATAGGTCGAACGGCTCTCACTCAATACGTATCGCACGATCTCATGCACCAGGATCCATTACACGTGCACTGGTGACAGCATCTTGTCCTACCAAGGGTTGCGATATTTTCGTTGAAAGAAACCTTCACTGGAAAAGATGGGGTGACAGTGCATCCAGCCATACGGCATAGTGCCTTTTTTTCGTTATATACAGTGATATTTTACCCGGTTTATTTTCGTCGGTTGGTTGATTTGAATAATGTACCCCAGGCTCCTGTTATAAACGACACCTATTAGTACGATGGCTATTACAAACATTCCTAAGTCCGTTGCTAGGTTACCATTGTTAAATGATACACGCAGCGTAACTAGGGTAATTTTTTCACACGAATGTTTACTTCGGGATCCAGTCTCTGATCAGAGTAAAACCCAACTCTTTATTTTCGGAAACTGCTGGCCATCCATAAGTTTTGTGGCAAAATGAAAAAAAAGAATCGGTTGTAACTTGTATGAATTTCAGAAATTATAATAATTATAAAAATAAATATCGACTGTTTAGCTCTGGGATGAAGGCTTTCTTTTGTGACAACATTTTTTTCTCTCGTTGATACGGTTCAGATGTATCGTCAGATAGTAATATTAGGCCTATATAGTAATAAGGGCCTCGACGCGAGAAAACCTGTCTTCGGTGGTTTGCGAACAACACAGCCACAGACCAGCTTGCGCATCCGCGCAGTCTGATCAGCGCCTTTGTTATTCGTTTTTTGGAAAGTATCATGATATGTAAACTTGCAACTGGTGAATTTTCAATGTTCCTGCTAGTCTCAGTCTCTGTAGCTGAGGAGACTGGTTTGAATCTCGCTTTGTTGGAAATACTGAAGACAGGTTTTGTCGCGTTGGGGCCCATTTATTATTATAATATGTGCCAGTATACGAGATTTCGGTACCTATCGCATATGCAGAATGCCTCTAATAAACGCACATGCTGATATAAATTTTGGTAAATGAATTGAATGAATCGAGGGTCATTTCTTATAGAGGTCGTGGACGCAAACGGCTTAAAAATATAGATAAATCGGATATTAATGTCTTATGTTTTTCGGCATTTTGTGGTTCAAACCGGGTTCATTATAATGGTGACGAGTGCGTATGTTAGCATGTATTTCTAAAAGGTTATATGCAACACATAACAGTATAACAGTTACTGTTGACGACCCTTCGGCTTTCACCAGCATCATTTTTGATTGGGCTGCCAATTGACATTACAGCGGCGGCCCTATGCCATTGGTCCATATAATTAAAAGGAAAATGTAATGGTCTGGTTCCCTCCCCTAGATCTTCGAATTGAGAGGACATGCAACAGGGCACCATTTTATAAATGAGATTTGGGTAAAAAGTAATACTAAAGTCACGGTGTAGATTCTGATGAGAGATAGTCATACAGAAAGCGGCATCTCATCAGAATCTGCACGGACCATTGTATAATTACTTTGAAAATTTCGACCAGCACCCCTAAAAAAAAGGTACGATAAAGAAATGTTCTATTCCCCCTGCAAAAATGATAAAACTCGCTTCTCTCTCTTTTTCAGGAATTGGAAGGCCGTGCCCAAGCACAGTCTATGGCTAGAGAATAATTGGAACAAGTTTAGTGTTGGAGTATTCATCAAAAGACTTATTTTTTTAATTAGTTCTTCTTTCCGCGATATATTCTTTTATAAGAAAAAAAAACTTTTCCTAGCAAGCACGTAGCGTTAAAGAAACGTCACTTTAGTTTGGCGTTGCGTGTTTACTGGGCTGTTGCTGAAGTTAGAAAGTGATGCCACCTTAAACAACCATTTGTGATTAAAAACTGTACTTTTCTTATCTTTAAAACACGCTCAAACCAGATATGTAGCTATCGGTTACTTTTGGGATTTGACGAACGTAAATAAATAGCATTTTGCGATTGCGAATTGTGTGAACAATTCGCAATCGAAAATGCTATTTTACGCGAGTCCCCCCAGTTTGCAGTCAAAAACTCTGCTCAAAAGATCATAAAATTTGTGTTCATCGACTGTCACGACAGTTTTCGTATGCTACATAGCCTGTGTTATTGTATCCAGTTAACATATCTCTTCAAATTGAATTGCACTGGAATAGATTTTAGTGAATTTTCAAGATATTTTTTTTTTTTGCTGAAAGACAACCGAAACTAGCGAGCAAATTTATAGTAAACTCACTGTTTGAACTACGCAATATTTCTTTTTCTAAGCGCAGAAACTTGAAAATGGTATTGTCACTGCCAGATGTCTTTTTTTTTTGCATAGTCTCTACAGACATTGCTTTGTTCAATTTCACTTTTATTGAATAATTGGAATCTCTGATCTGACTTATTCCCCATGATTACTCATTTGAATAAAATATTTATTTTCTTACATACTTGTATTTTTATCTTCCGCAAAGCTGTTAAACGAGAAAAGGGACATTCATACTTAAACGAAGATATAAAATTAGTTTCATAGGTATCTTTAATCTCTTTATCATATGATACAACTTAAGCCAGCTTATTTTTGAGGCATATAGGATTTTACCATGATAATAGTATCCTATTTTCCCAAAATAAGCCAGCACAAGTAATCCCAGACTGATAATGAACAAGCCATAACATCTATGACAACACAGTCTTATCTCCCCTTTCTTAACCAGGCCAAAAATCCGCAGATTTCCCTGGCCTCCAGATAAGAGTGCGAAAATGAAAAGAACTTTTCAACCAAAACGTGTTTTAGGTATCCAAAAGAACCGTCTCAATGAGACGGTTCTTTTGGGCACCAAAAGCATGTTTAAACTGATGGGTAAGAAAATAATTAGTTTTTAAGCTAAACAATTACTTATCTAGACGTATGATCTCGACAGGAGTGAGGGCCTTATCATACTGCCCAGGGTGTATGATAAAGTCTTGATAAAAGTGCCAATATTATTGATATATCTAGTAAAAACCTGGCCCCGAGGTTATAATAAAACTTCTTTCATGCTCAACTGAGCACGCATTTTCAACTACTAATCAAAACTAAAATACCATTTCTTAGATGTGGTATTTATCATGTTAATAAATGTTAATTGTCAACAATTGTTAACATTTATGAGTAGGATAAATTTCGTGCTAAGGTGAGTTGAGCATGAAAAAGGCTTTATAACCTCGGGGCCTGTTTTTCACATCACAACCAAAGCTTTCAATTTAATGAAATACCAGTTTATGACAATTTTGTTCTCATGTTTCAAGAAAACACAAGTTGTGGGTTATCATTTTCGAAGCATCTCGTCGAGACGCATCAAACGAGTACCCACAACATGTGTAATGGTTGAGATATATAATTTAACAATAAATAATAATTTGGATATTCCTATAAAATTTAGAGTTTTACATGTTTGTGGTAAATCTTTTCATGCTATTCAAGATATGAAAATTGAACGAAATAAAATCAAACCGAAATACACGAAGAAGAAAAAATGGAATAAAAACTCAACCAAAAAGAATGCTTTTGTCTGAAGCCACAAACTTGTATAAAAGTCCCATTCTCGTTATTCAGCTGAGTTGGACAAAATGTGCAGCCATTTCAAGCATACAACACAAAACGATCATCAATTTCAACAAGGCACTGCTCATATCTGGTTTGATTCTGTGATAAACTATGAGATTTCACATAGGACCAGTTGAGCAAAAATAATTTGCGTAAAATTGCGATTATTTTCTTATCAATCAGTTTAAACATGTGTTTTGGGTGCTCAAAAGAACCGTCTCATCGAGACGGTTCTTTTGAGTACCCACAACATATGTTTTGGTTGAGAAATAAGAAAATAATTTTCAGTTACGCACTCTTATATGGAGGCATGATTTCATGCTGCTTAAATTGGGGTTTTAATTTCCTTTTCTTTGCAATCAATCATTTAATAACAATTTCAACTATTCACAAAGGCAGCCTTTTGCTTAATTTCCTTGTTGTAAGATTCTTTTACATTATCCTTGTTATACTGTCAAAACGATTTTTAATTGTACATTCCCCTAAAAGGCACAGACATGCCCATGCCGCATTATGGAAGGAACAATTAAACCCCCTTTTTATTGCTGGAATGCACAATTCAATTTGCAAAGAACACAGGCATTCAGACAGGGTATATTTTGGCAACACCATTTCATGTGCGAACGCAGAAATGTGGTCATGACATTTTGTAGGTTATAGTACATGTGAAGTTCCTCCCTTTTTCCAACATATTCTAGACCTGTACGATACAATCATATTTTAATCAAAAAAAGTATACTTGAATATTTCATTTATTAAACTAACCAAAACTATGTAGCATATTGTAAATATATATATAAAAGAGCATCTGATTTTAGTTATTTTTTACTGATTGCATTTATGGTACACGGATTCGAGCCAGGTATTATACGGCTACTGGGTCAATGTAAAGGCGGCACCTCATGAATGGTAATTAGGACGGGTCTACCTTAGACATAGGTAAAAGATGAAAATAAGGCGTGTTTTTATTCGAAAGTAACTATCATCTTGCGCCATAACACCTCAGTAAATATAACTAAGACACAAAAAGTATGATTTAACCCTTACATCCGAAAAGGCCTGTTTATTGGTTAAAATAAGCATATAGGCAAACGGTGTGGACCCAGATCAGACTGCTCCTAAAGAAGCAGTTCTGATCTGGTTCTACACTTTTTGTCGAAGAGGCATTATATATTTCAGCAGATGACAAAAGCATACGACTTTTTTGTGATACATGCATGCGCTTTAAGGGCTAATAAATGTGATTTCAGTCTATAAACGCTCACGATTTTCATGAAATGCACGCACGTTTGCGCGGCTCAAACACCTTATTTACTCTTAACCAAATAAATAGAACCTGATTTCCCTTCTAGCGGAACCACGCCAAATACATTCAAGTTGCCGCCTTTACCGTGACCCAAAAGCTCTGTTATATAAAGATGACAAATCTATTAGATCAAAGACAGCAGTACCTCAAGCATGTAACAGCAGGAGCCCAGTGGTAGAGTGCTTGCCGAGGGGCCGCGGGTCCGATCCTCACCGGCGTCACTGTGTTCAGGTCATTGAGCAAGACACATTTATCCTAGCTTAGTACTGGTTCAACCCAGGAAGAGCCGTCCCTGTTTAACTGAAAGATTGTTGATAGGACGTAAGGAATCAAATCAAACAAACAAAAGCATGTAACAGTGGGCCATAATCGGCCCGCCAGCGAAACGCCAAATCAACAAAAAACCGAGCCAGGCCCCTATAGTTTATTAGAGGTACTATAATCATCGACCAATTTCAATATTACCCACAATTTCAAAAATATTTGAAAAACATATTAACCATCATTTAATGGGATATTTAAACAAATACAAGTTGATACATGAAAGTCAATCAGGATTTCGACCAAAACATAGCTGCCAAACTGCACTGATCAAACTAATAGACCAGTGGAAAGAATACATTGATAAAGGCGATATTGTAGGCACGCTCTTTATAGACTTTCGTAAAACTTTTGATGTAGTCGATCACAACATATTATTAAGAAAATTGCAAATATATAAATTCAGTTCAAATGCCATTCGATGGTTCCAATCATACTTGGAATATCGCCAGCAAGCTTTAGTAACTGATAATGGTTTATCAGAATATGCACAAGTACGTTCAGGAGTCCCTCAAGGCTCGATACTTGGCCCTACTTTATTTTTACTATTTATAAATGATCTACCATTGTCCCTTCAATACTGTTCATCTGACTTCTATGCAGATGATGCAACTTTTCATACGCATGATAAAGATATACATACCATTGAAAGCAGAATACAATCCGATTTCAATGCCTCTAAGCTGCGGAGTACCTCAAACAAAATGCACATCCATTTTCAAAAAACATCCTGTATGACAATAGGCACTAGACAAAGGTTAGATGGCACAGATCATTTAGATACCAAAGCTGGTTACATAAACATAAGGTCTGTATCCAATCAAAAACTGTTGGGACTTCACATTGATGAAAATTTAAACTGGAATACTCATATAGACAATCTTTGTAAGGTTGTTTCCTCCAAAATATCTCTGCTGCGACAGCTGGCTGAGTATGTTCCCTTGCAAGTACAAAACAATTTTATCAAGGATACATCCTTCCGTTACTTGATTACGGTTCTATCACTTGGGGATCAACATCTACTGCCAATATAGAAAGGTTATCAAAATTGCAGAAAAGAGCAGCGCGGATAATACTCAAAGCAGACTTCGATACTCCATCTGTCTTAATGTTGGCTTTCTGTTAGAAGCAGAATAAAATATAATAAAGCTGTCATTATATAAGGCATTAAACATTATGACACCCGACTACATTGCAAAATTGCTTGTACCGATGTCCCAGACACACTCATCAAATCTAAGATCAGGACAAAATGGCGCATTATATACACCTTTAGCACGTACTTCGCTGTATAGTGGTGCATTTTCTTGTTCAGCTCCCAAACTCTGGAACTCATTTCCTCAAGAAGTAAGAAACTCACCATCATTAAGTGCTTTTAAAAGAAACGTAAGAACGATTTGCTAAATACAGCAGGAAATTGTGATTTTATAGTTGTTAACTAAGTTGTATAGCATTTGTACATTTGGTCATTTCCCCACACACATTAGTTCTGCTATTTATTGCAGAAGCACCGTTTCTGCAAAAATGGAAATACAATATGGATGGCTCTTACAGCTATTCATATGAAAACTTTGCTTGAAGACTGTGATAACATTTTATTTTTAATATTAACTAAGCCAGCATGTGATAAATCTCTGGTTTTTAACTGATCCTCTTGTGTGTGTGATGGATGTTATAACAACTTTTATAGCTTGGAATATCATGCCATTTTATTAGGACATGGTACTTCAACATTTTAAAGAGAACACCAATGTGTCTTTTAATCCTGCTGTATTATTATTATTATTGGTTTAACTGTTTTATATGCCCAAGTACATGTATTTTATATGTATATGTGATATAACATGATATAACCACTTCTTTTAATGTAAATCTCTGTATATATGTTTTATGTGTCAATAGTTATTTTACAGAGGGCCATAAGGTAGACTAGCTTTCAAAGCTAAATGTGTCACCCTCTATAAATATTGTATAAATAAAATAAAATAAAAAAAAATAATGTGAAACCAAACATGCATCTGACGTCGAAACAGTAATCTGTCGTCAAAACAGTCGGGTATGCAAAACGGGGACGAAGCTGTGCCGAAAAATTCGACCCCGCCTCCCCAACAATTATTCTGGAACAGCCCTTACCGATACAGACTTTTCAAGTATATACTCGCCAAACCTCGCGGGCAACCGTGCCTATATCAAACGTGTTAAGGTCTAAACAGTATTCCACGACCCAGAGGTGTGCAATTTACAAGTTTGCACAGGCTTGAAAAGTACTTGAATTTAGACGGCTTTCTTGAAATGTCCTTGAAAATTATATCTGCCTTGAAAAGTACTGGCAAATCACTCAAAAGCCTTGAAAGGTCATTGAATTCTACTATTTTCTATAGGACTTAACCCTTAAAGCGCCAAGAAAAAATGCATCTGAAAATGTCGTCTGCTGAAGTCGTCTGCTGCAAATAATTGCCTAACATTACTGACAAATTAAGTATAGAAGCAAATAGTGTGGACCTAGAACAGACTGCTCCTATAGGAGCAGTCTGATCTGGGTCCATACTGTTTGCCATAGATGCTACTTGAACATTTCAGCAGACTAGAAAAGCAGACGACTTTTGCTGCGATTGACGCCTTAAGGGTTAGCACTGTTGATAGAGACCTAAATCTGTATAAAATTGCTATGCCTTTATTTGGTGCAGCATATGCAGCACCCCAATTTTATTCTAATTTTCCAGTACTAATGTCTCCATTACCTCAGTCTAGCATTTCTGAAGTAGAATTTAAAGACTTTAATCAGGATTTTTCCTAAACTTTTAGTCCTTGAAAACTGTAGAACAGTCTTGAAAAGTCCTGGGGTTTAACTCAAACTTGCCTGTATGAAGCCTGCTTTAATCTCTGTGCGAGTCGGTCCATCCGTGATCAGTAAGTAAAAATGCTTATAGCTCTTGAACAACATGGTATATTTTTGTCCAATTATGTATCATTCTGTAGGAAATGGACAACATTTCTTCTGGCTCCGGATACTGATTAATCTATGTTCACCACGGGTCGTGCACATTGGATCGTGCACGGTCAGTTGATTAGGCATAAGAGTTTCTATAGCCAATTGTTTTTTCTTTCCATTTTATTCCCATCAACAACAATCCAGTTGGCGCCTTACCTTCTAGTCAACACTACTTCAGTTATGCCGTGACCTTTTGCTCGGTGGAACCACTAAGCAGTCAGGATGAAGTGCCGAGCTCAAGGACTACGCAAAATGCCTCCGGCGAGGCTCCATTCAGGGGCACCACGATCTCAAATCAAGCACTGAGCCTCTGCGATCTACCCATTCGCTTAAATCATTAGACTTTCCTTTATGTAACTATGCGTGGCGTTCAGAAAATTTCACACTCACTGATTATTGCCAGCGACAAAGCTTTCGGACAGTTTTACAAGCTATCCTATTTAAAAAAATATGTTTCTATGGACCCAAGGGAAGCTTTATATTGTTTCTGCTCTCTCAGCCAAAGATAACTAAAATTTAGCATGTGCATAACCAAACCAATAACATGCCTGCGCCCAGCGAAGACTGATAAGCCTGGACATGACCCGTCTTTGCCGTTTGCTCAATGAGAAGCTTAGGACCCAAGCCTTGTTTATGCGTTTTCGGGACAAAATCCACTCCCTACACAATACACTCATTCGATGAGCATATTGTGTACCCAGCCTGTGTAATATGCTACCGAGAGCATATTGTTTGCGCAACTTACACAGTATGCTACCCAAGAGCATATTATGTACCCCACCTACACAATGTGCTAATCTGGTAGCATGTTGTGTATGGATGGTACATTTGTTATTTTAACTGGTCGTTTGAGGGTACAAAAAATACAATTATAATAGTATACCAAACGTCAAGATTTCAAGCATCTTCTCGTCTGAAACCACTAGTAGGCCAATAAATTCAAATTTCTTATAGAGACTCCTTAGGACACGAAAGCTAATGTTTGTTCAAATGTTCTTTGGTGACATGGCCACCAGAAGGCTGATTACCTTGGGACTTGGTATGTAACATGCATTTGGGATATTGTGTCTATCAAGTTTGTTCAAATGATGATCCTATATAGGTAGACCTTGACCCACTTAATGTCAAGGTAAAATTTGCTTCCAGATGGGTTAAAATGGGAAAAAAAATTAAGTAGATTTTTTGAAAACTGTTGAAGCAACAGCATTATTATACTTACTAGATATGTTTAACCTAGAATGAAAAAGTCCCAAACGTCAATGCTGACCTTTCAGCTGAGGTCACTCATATTGAATTTACATAAACATATTAAAACATTCGATCTCAGAAATCGTTTGGCCAACTGAGCTCTAATTTCATATGAAGACGTCTTCGGACACGGGAACAAAAATTATACAAATAGATATCGCATGACCAAATGTCATTTACGCGAAAAATTCATCATTTTTTCTCGCTCGAAGCTCACTGGAATTGAAAAATTAACCATTTTTTGCAAGTAAGGCCGACCACTAAATTTCTCAGAATTAAGTTTTCAAGTGTAAACATCATTCTGGTTTTGGGTGGTTTTATTGTCGCAACTTTTTTTCTGGTTAATTTGCTATATAATATTTTTGTTTTTTCAAGAAAAAAATATCCCTACTTTTCCCCTACTTAAATTAGGAAGGGCACTTGAAAGCCTTTAGGATTGGAGACGTGGGGCCTATTGCATTTGTTCAAATAATGATTCTAACTTGACCTCCCTACTTAACATCACGGTCAAATTGGCTTCTTAATGCACTTTAATGGGAATAATCTTGAAAAGTGGATTTTTCAATCCCCTTTGAAGCCAAATCAGCAGTATTGACTAGATATGAGACAATTCAGTTACTATAGATAAGTACCTAGTGTCATTAATGCAATGAACTGTCCTGCCTCAGAATATGCAATATACATGATCGTGCAAAGTATAGATTGCTGTTGCTAAGCAAGTAAAGGACGTGATCTAACGCCATGAGTTCACGCTGGAATTATGCCTAGGTTGCCATGGAAACACGATACAAAATTTAGCGACATCAACTTATGCATTTGTTGCAAAAATGTTTGAATACATTTATGCCGCGATATGTGATTTCCAACAATGCGGCATTTTGCGAAGTGTAGACTCAGAGAGCATGTGTAGCCCCCTTTTCAGTTGATAAACTCCAAAAGATGGTCGGTCAGTAGCTTAACAGTTGGAGAATATTCAGCGACTAGCAAAGGCTCTAATCAGACTGCGCATATTCGCAGGCTGATCTGAGCCTTTGCTGGTTGCAGGAAATCCCGTGTCGCGGCTCATTTGTGTTAAATGCAACACCTTTAATTGAGGCATGGGAATTATATTCCACAAAAAAGCGAAATTAAAATCAATTTTCGGAGAATTTCACACAAAAAATTACCCCACCCACTAATAACGGTTCATTTCAGAATAAAGATTATCACACAAGTATCATATCTATTACTGTTTCGTTGTATTTTGAAATTGCTTTCAATATCTGAATGCATACCTTGAATATTCTCATGAATAAACTGTTGACATAGCAACGAAATCTGCCCAAATTTGTCAAAAATAGAATTTCCATCGATTTTAGTTGCTAGGCAACGAAAATTACATGCATTTGAAATACTTTCTGCATACCATCTTTAAAACATTGCTTACACATTGTTTGATACAAGTGGCGAGATAACAGATCCGATATACTGTTTTAGATTTTAAATGATTTTAAATTCATAGCTGTTTAGTCAGAAATGTCATCAGCGCGAACGCACATCGCTGAAAGACAGTCTTCGGTTGCCTAGCAGCAGCATCTTAAAGATGATAAGACACCAACTTCTATATGCAATGAAGCGAGAAGTTTCATTCCATATATGTACCAAGTTTCAGTCAAAAGTGCCGACCTAGTCAAAATATATTTACCAACTCTTAGTAATATTTGACTGACTTTCGTATTTGACTTTTCAGCCAACGTCACCCATGTTGGATAGCCATCAGTATATTTGAACATTTATATACTAGTCAAAAGTTCTAATCAGCCACGCGTGTTTTTATCGATTTTCTAAAAAGCTTTAAGCACTATACAGATTTCATTTTCATTCCCGAATAGGCCAGCCTATTAGTAAATGATATCAGAAAACGGCTTAGCAAAATTCTTAAAATTGTATCCAGGAGGCTTCGCCGAATACACATATCCTCAATTTTAAAATTCACCAGAATTTGCATTAGTTGGTGGGGTAATTTTTGACATTTTGGCCAATAACAACGAGTCTCATGCAGATGGAGTGTTCATTTTAGCACTATAGTGTTCAATATGAGTTTGGCTGTTGAAATGTAAACGTTTTGCGCCTGAAAGTGGGTTATTTCAAAAAGTCATGACTTACAAATTGTGCCAAAATTCGAATTTTAAAAATGGGGGTACCACTATTCAAATGGGAACTCTGCACGAACTGTTGAACATGTTGTCAATATCTTTAATGTCTAGGGTACATGACACGCCTGGCTATTTAGATGTACAAAAAGTGTAGTCATGTCGTTTTACATTTTGCAGAAAACTAATGAAATGCAGGTGGCCGGTTAGAACTTTTGGCTAGTATATTTTCTTATTAGCCTCATGGCCAATTGAACTAAAATTTCATATGAAGCATCCATTAGATGAGACAATGTGAATATTGAGCCGTGACACGTGATTTCCAACAATGTGGCATTTTGACAAGTGTAGACTCAGACGCGCCTTAAGCTTAGAAACTCCAAACTTCTTCAGTCAGTAGCTTAACACTCATAGAATATTCAAGCGACTACAGCAAAGGCTCTGATCAGACTGCGCGTATGCGCAGGCTGGTCTGAGCCTTGGTCGCACATACCACATTGTTGGAAATCTCATGTCGCGGCTCAAATGATTGTGGTTTAGGTCACACCCCGAAAATGGCTACTATGCCTATATTAGGTCAAAACTACACAATCTTTATCTTCTCCAGAACCAACGTTTCAACTACCCTTGACTTTGATGCGCAGCATTGTGGAGGTGGAATATACTTGAATGTAATTATGGCTACTGGTCTTACATTGTAGGTCGACCTTAACCCACTTTACAGCAAGGTTAAATGTGTTGCTGAATGTATTAATGAGCCTCGTCGTGAGAAAACCTGTCTTCAGGGTTTCCGACAAAGTGAGTTTCAAACCAGTCTTCTCAGCTACAGAGACTATCTATAGAAAATTCAAATTTCATCTGTAGGAAGTTTACATATGATACTTTCCAAAAAGTGAATAACAAAGGCGCTGATCAGACTGCGCGGATGCGCAGGCTGGTCTGCGCCTGTGTTGTTCGCAAACCCCGAAGACAGGTTTTCTCGCGCCGTGGTCCATTTATATGGACACACCCTTGAAAAGATGGTCTTTCGATACCTGTTGAAGCCAATATTTAAAAACTTACTTGATATAAATAACCAAATGCATGTCATGTTCTCTGAAACTTATGTGCCAATCACCTTTGACCCTGGTATGTTTCATTGGGGGTATTTGTTCAAATGGTGATCCTAGGTCGATCTTGACATGGTAAAACTTTGTTCGTCTACATTCTTGTTACACAGTATCAGGTGAGCGCTTCAGGACCTAAGGTCCTCTGGTTTATAAATTTATACCAGTGACGCATTTTACATCCCAGACGAGAATATCATTTTCTTTAATGAACGATATGAACAAAATGAATTTGACATAATGTTTGAAGAACTAAATACATTTTTCTCACAGGAAGAAATTTTGAAAGCAATTAGTCAGTTAAAAACAAATAAATCTGGTGGACCAGATACTAATACTATACTATACTATACTATACTATACTATACTATACTATACTATACTATACTATACTATACTATACTATACTATACTATACTATACTATACTATACTATACTATACTATACTATACTATACTATACTATACTATACTATACTTTTTATTTCAGCATTAAGCACACATATCAATGCTTATAGCCTACAATAACATATATAGAGTAGTGAGGACAACACATACAGTTATCAAGGAGCTTTACAGACAAACAGCCTGGTGTAACAAATGCTTTCAGAAACTCCTGCGGGACATTTTCCCTGATTAGCTGCTGATATCGCCATGCTATTTTGATGTAGAATTAGTAAACATCAGGGATAATCATGTCACTTGGCTATTTCTCCTTAGCTCAGAAGCATAATATATATATTTTGCAAGAATCAAAATTGTTCTTTTGTTATCTGCTGACATCAAACTGTCAAATTTATTAAGTGTTGGCCAACGGCAGTAATATGACTTCATATATTTCTGTCGTAGTTCCCTGTAGAGCGGGCAAACTAGTAGAAATTGATACTCACTTTCTACAAGTTTGCCCGTACAGAAATTGCAAATTCTTTCCTGTCGATCTATATTTTGATATCGACCTCGTTCAATCGCCAAATCATGTGAACAGAGCCTAAACTGGGTTAATGCCTTTCTATATTTATTTTCTGTAATAATGTCTAAATATGTTTCATGACAAAATTCGTGTTTAAAGCGTGCATACGTTTCTAGTCTGTTTGAATTATTAATAGATGCGTACCAGGTCTGCTGGTACATATCGATTAATCTTTGTTTTATTAACGTGAATGACACTGTATCTAGGAAAAACTGGTCATTCCAAATATAGCTGAGTCCGATACTATCTAAAATGCATTTAATTTGATACGCCCAGTTTAAGCCATTATATGTTATATTATTATCTGCATCATTCTTTAACATAATATATACTTTCTTTGATATGAAATTATCACCAGATATAAGAAGCTTTATCCAATATCGGATCATACTGATTTTCCTGTAGATTAAAAGAAAGGCAGTATAAATGAGGTCGACAATTATAGAGGAATAACTTTATTGAGTACTCTGGGCAAACTTTTTACGAGGGTATTAAACAATCGGCTTGGAGAATTGGCAGAAAAATATGAGGTATTGATTGAAGCACAGGCTTGCTTCAGACCTGGCATGAGTACAGTTGATAATAACTTTGTTTTACATGGATTGATAGCACATATGTTAAATAGTAGTAAAAATTATATTGTGCTTTTGTCGACTTCACGAAAGCATTTGATTATGTAGTAAGAGATAATTTATGGTACAAGTTAGTTAAACTTAGTTTGCGAGGAAAAATTTTAAATATATTAAAGTCAATGTATTCTTCAGTAAAGTCTAGAGTAAAATTTGATAACAAGCTAGGAGGAGAATTCTGTTGTAATCTAGGTGTAAGACAGGGGGAATGTCTCTCTCCATATTGTTTTCTTTATATTTAAATGGCATTGAGGAAACTTTTGTTAATTCAGGTCTAGAAGGTATAGATATTGATATGTTTAAAATGAATATGTTATTGTATGCAGACGATATTGTTATTTTTGCAAACAGTGCCGAAGAGTTACAACAGAGTTTAGATGTATTGCTTAATTATTGTAAGTGGAAATTAACAGTAAACGTCTCAAAAACTAAAGTCATGGTATTTAGAAAAGGTGGTATGCTACCCCGAAATATGGCATTCTTTTATAATGGAGAAAGATTAGAAATAGTCAAAGAATTCAAATGTCTAGGTATGGTTTTCACAACAGGAGGGTCCTTTTCAGAAGCACAGAACACACTTGTAGGACAAGCTCAGAAAGCAATTTTTAAATTAAATAGATACCTTTATAAGTTTACATACATTTCGCCAAAACACAAATTGGATTTATTTGATAAATTGATTTCACCAATTTTAAACTATTCAAGTGAAGTCTGGGGATTCATACAAGCAAACTCAATTGAGAGAGTTCATCTGCTGTTAAGAAAAAAAATGGGGTGAAGAAAACAACGCAGAATTACTTTGTATATGGAGAACTTGGTAGGACATCTTATATTACGAAAAGATATTTTATTATTCTAAAGTATTGGTTTAAAATTATTTTAGCTGAGGAAAATACGTTAAAATTGTATACAACCTTATGTTAAGAGACCTAGAAAGGTTAACTAATAAAGTTAACTGGGCGTCTTTAGTAAAACATCTGTTAATGTCCCTTGGCTTTTACAATGTTTGGTTGGATCAGGGGGTGGGAAACTATGATGGGTTCATGAATATACTAAAGCAGAGACTCACAGATAATTTTGTTCAAAATTGGCACTCACGTTTAGAAAATTCATCACGTGCAATATTTTATAGATCTATAGCATCATTTCAGTACCAGCCATATTCAGAAATTGTTAACATATCCAAATTTTGTAATACTATCAGTTAATTAAGGATGCCTTCGCATCGTTTAGAGATTGAAGCAGGTAGGTGGGTAAGAGTTAATAGAGTTCCTGTAAACGAAAGAAAATGTGTCTTGTGTAATGCAATGGAAGATGAATATCATTTTGTTTTAGAATGCCAAGGGTACATAGAGACAAGAAAGAAATGCGTCCCAAAATATTATTGGCAAAGACCAAGTATGCGTAAATTCATTGAAATTATTAATACAGATAATAATAAGTTATTAAAAAACGTAGGTTCTTTTGTATACCAAGGTTTTAAAGATCAGAAATGCTGTACGAAAGAAATGACCTTAGTTAATGAGATATGCCCTTTCAACAGTATATACTTTATCTTAAGATTATGTTGTTCTTCTTCAATTTACTGTCTTCAAACACAGACAAATGATATATGTGTCCACTTGGACATACATGGATATGTCTGTGTTTGCTATTGAAAACACAATATATAAAATGCAATATAGTGCCTCTTTTGCAATTAAGGACATCTAGGCAGATTTAATGGCGACTATGGTTTCTGTGATCAACCGTCTTCTGTGCAGCAATTGAGCTTGACGTTGACGGCACTGAAACCATAGGCGAGATTAAAGCTCCTCTACTGAAATATCTTGTATTCAAATTAGCAGGGGAAATGATGAACTCTGGTTTAGTGGGAACATATTTTGTAATTGTACAAATGGAATAGGTTTAAGTTTAATTGTTCATGCATTATACAGTTGCTGGTGTTTTTCAATTTACTGTCTTTAAACATAGACAAATGATATGTGCCTCCCTTGGACAAACATTGGTGTGTTTGTGTTTGCTACATATATAATATATAAAATGTAATATAGTGCCCCTTTCGCAATTTAGTACATTTTGGCAGCTTTAATGGCGACTATGGTTTCTGTGATCAACCGTCTTCTGTGCGGCAATTGAGCTTGACGTTGGCGGCACATAAACCATAGGCGAGATTAGAGCTTGCTTCGGAAATATTCTGTAGCAAAAATAGCACTTGACATAAAGGTTTGAGGGAACTTATTACGAAAGTAATACAAATATTGTTGAAATATTGTAAATATTGAAGGAGCTTAAGTTGTCATGTAAGTGTATATATTCAATTTGCTGTCATTGAATGCGGACTCATGATATGTGAGTACATGTGGCCGAGCATGGATGTGTCCGTTTTCGATTTCGAATTTACCATATGTAAAATGTAATATCGTTCTCCTATTGGATGTGGTAGAAATAGACAGCGTTTAATGGCGACTATGGTTCTCATGGACAACCGTCTCATATAGTAATTAAGCTGAAGTTGACTGCACTTTACACGGGTGGTAATGTCGTAAGTGGCAATCGAACGGTTATGCAGATGAAATCTTTACGAGATCATCCGGACATGAGCTACGGGAGCAATAAACAATGGAATCAGCTATGTGAGTAGTCCTGTTTTAACTGTTTTTACCGTTTTGGAGCCTAATATAAGGAAACGGAGAATGCTATTCCCAATAATGTCCATTTCTGTACAAGAGGCAAAAAATCTGACGTAAAAAAGTTTACATCTAACGAATGATATACTTTCTCCTGAGTAAGGTGTACGCATAATATCATTTTAGTGGTTGCTTATGAAGGTGTTCTGTTCAATAAATGTTCTTAAATACTTTATTTTTTGTAAAAAATCATATCCTTTCCAACTTATTTTTCAAGCATAAGCTGTATACACCATCTTCTTGACCAGGGGCGTGCCTGCGTATACGCAAAGTACGCAGCTGCGTACTTTAATTTTTGAATGTCCAAAAAATAAAAACGTCTTAAATCGCGAAAAATGCAATAAAAACATGCCTCACCCGGGTTAGGTCGTTAAATAACGAAGTATACCGATTTTGCAATAATCCTGAACCAAAGCAATAGGATTTTGACTGTTTTTTACTTTTATTTTGGAAACAATTAGGTCGGTGTTTAGGTTCAGAAAATGCAGGAGAAGCCACCATTTAGTTCATATCTTTATTTTTTTCTAACGTAAGGGAGGGGGATACCCCCTCCCATACCCACCCCCTGCGTACTTTCAATTTGCCCTCAGGCACGCCCCTGTTGACGTCACTTTGTGTCTGCTGCGAGTTTTTGGTGCCCATTACCCCTTACGACATTGGTTGCCCCTAACGGTATGATTGCCCCTTACAAGACGAATAAACTTGGGTAGTTCAAAGAGCAAAGCAGAACAGATAAGTTTTAGAAAATATTCTCATTGTGATGCATGACGTGTCACTGATATAAATTCAATTTATCCTCGTCATGTGAAAACCTGCTTAATGTCAATTGCGACCAACAAAGGCGCAGATCAGCCTGCCTGCGTAGTCTGAACAGCATCCATTATTTCGCTTCTTCGATAGCAGGTTATATACTGATGTTAAAGCCAGCATAATCATGCTAAAACTAGAATGTCAATGATGCAGCTTGTTTCTGTGGCTGAGGAGTCTGGTTTGAATTTTACCTCTTTGGCCTAGAAATCCCTAAGACATATTTTTGCATGATATGGCTCAATTCCATATTGATTATATTGAGGAGCAAGGTGACTAATTGGCGAGCTCGAGGGTTTGTGGGTTCGAGCCTCAGCAACGGCGCTGCGTTGTGGCTTCAAACAAATACTCGATTAATTGCTGGGTACTGGTTCAACCCGATTTTGAGATCAACGAAGTTTTGAATAGTATTATAATTGTGCGAGTGAAATGAGGGTTTTGCCATTGAATGGGGATGTTTGGTCATTTTAGGCTCTCATTAAGGTTAAGGTAAGATATGGATACTTTGGGGAAGGGGGTAGGCTATATTTCGTGTGTGTGTGTGGTGGGGTGCGTGCTAGAAATGTATAACTGAGGGGAAACTAATACTGTAGATGGAAACTTTTGAATATAGCCCCCACCCCCCCCCCCCTCCACCACCCCAATCAATGTGCATGTTTTCACTTAGTGATTTTCTTTATTTATTCTTTTTTAGCTGGGGGCGGGAGGGGTGTGTGGGTTGCTACTAAATGGGATTTTTTTAGGGGGAGGCCATGTTTGGTCCACTCTTAGGCTAAGGCTATAAGACTGGGGATAGCTTCGGGGGTGGGGTATACTCAAATTTAAATGTTTTTGGGGCATGTTTGATACATTTATCTTAAGGAAGGGGTGTGGAGCAAAGTAGTCAGAGGAATGTAAGCCGACCTGATAATTTAGCCAGAAAACAATGAACATAGACGCCCCCCCCCTCACACACCGTCCACTGGACGTGAGGGTCATTATCGGGTGGTGGTGTATCCCAAGCGATTTCGCATCGTAACCTGGTATTTTAACATGCAAGGATTTGAACAGAGCTAAAATGCAATTGCAGCGAATCTGAGTGCACAACTACAACCAAATTCTTCCCTATACCCCAACTCCTCTGCTAGCACTTGCCTATATATAGGGCTACAGTTACGTTTATATATTTCCCAGGGTCTGCTTAAACATCACCTCATACATCTAGGAGCTGCTGTGGTGTAGCGGATGAACTGGGGGTACCAGGTTAGATCCCCAGCTTCACCAGTCTGTCGGATGAGAATTTATGCCTGAGTCCAGTCTCCATATGACTGTAGTTGTTGGTGGGACGTTTTAAACACTGCGCATACATCTATCAAAGGGACGTGTGTTGTTGTTTTGTTATAAGAAGGACATCATGCTGTCCCTTTCTGACAAGTTCAGGCAATTTTGTTGAAACGTTCAATTCTTCTTCAATGTTGATTCGGGAGAACAGTGGTTCAGTGGTAGAGTGCTTGGCTTGAGACCGAGGGGCCGCAGGTTCGAGCCTCACAGGCGTCACTGTGTTGTGGTCGTTGAGCAAGTAAGTAATGGTGCAAAGATCAGGAATCGATACAATCAAGTACCACACCTGACCCAGGATACCAATGGGAATGTGACAAACTCACAGAAGACACCACAAACGAGAGCCAAGAGGTCAGCCCTTTCCCAGCAGGTGACCACAAAGCACATATAAACAGACGCGCACAAAACATAGCAAACACAAGACAGAACAAAAACATAAAAGATCCACAAAAGAAGTACCGCCTTGGAACGGTCAGTAAAATATTTTACTGGAGGGCTTAAACTGGTTTAACTGCGCCAACCTCACCCTTAATTCAGATGTGGATCAAGACACATAGATATTTGGTTTGCATGAAAGACCCCTAACTTATCAATGCATCATCTCCTAAAACATATAAATCAAGATATAACAAGGAGATAAAGCAAGGATAAGGACACATTTATCCTAGCTTAGTACTGGTTCAACCCAGGAAGACCCGTCCTTGCTTAACTGAAAGATTGTTGATGGGACATAAAGAATCAAATCAAACAAAATCAAACAAAATATCAATTTTGATTCATTTAATGATAATCCTTTTTTTGAACAAATTGCCCTTTTGATATGCGCGAGGTATTCGTCCCAGCTGAGTCAACCATCAAAATATTTTTCAAAGCAAGTCGCCGTTAACAAAGTTGTGAAAATTACCCCCGCACCTAATGTGTCATCCTTAAGCCTGGTGCCGTTTCGACCATGAATGCAGTACAATTTTTCAAGGTGTAATTGTGCTGAACTATTAAAGAATGGATTGAAGTGCTCTTTGAATCAAAAAGTGTAATATCTTTTTTCTGCGCATGTGTACGAAAAATGCTAAGATACGTAACATTTGTCATTGGAAAGTTCAATTCAGTTTTAGATGCTTCTCTCCTCCACCAAATAGCATTCGTACAATGAAATGTCACTACATACATACACAACATATGTAAAACACATCTTAGGTCACACGTCGTATATCTTAGCATTGTTCGTACGCATGCGCAGAAAGAATGCCTTTAACGTTTGGATTAAACGGGCCCACCTATCCTTAATTATTAGTGCATCTTACTCTTCGAAAAAAGTCAATGCATTCACTCATTTTGGTCGAAAACGGGTACCCAGTTTGAAGATGGAAACTGAGAAATAAAGGGGAGGGGATTATAAAATCCAATTTTCATGACTTTTGTTAATGTGAGTTGCTTTAAGGGAAGATATTTGAATTTTTCCTTTCTTCAATAAGTCACGCCTCCTGGTGGCCATGTTTTTGACAGGTCATATTCGTTTATAGAGCTTTCGCTATTTTGTAGAGAGTAAATTAGTGTTATTTTTTCCAATTCTGATCATCATTTCAAAGAAGATGTTTTAAGATTCTTATATAGGTGAAGACGCACCCTGGTTTTCATGTCTTTGATGTGTAATGTTTTCGCTAGTTTAGAACCAGATCATTCAGTAATCAATTCTTCTAAATTATTTTGAATTCTGATCACATGGTTGCTCTCGTAATGGTTTCAAACCATGCGGTACTACTGTCCTAATTTACTCTTCTTTAAACAAAGAACAACAGAAAACAGTCTGAAGCATTTTATTCTATGGGGTTTACTTATTAATGAAGTATGGCCCTAAAATTTAACTGTTAGCAAATTTTTAGGGTAAATTAAACCAATATCGGAATGAGAGCTTCTAGTGGTTATCGAATTAAGGCATAAAATATAATAATAAGCGATTTTGGGGCAAAGAAATACCGAATAGCACAGTGACGCGTTTAATCAGTTAACGAACTTGATGGGAAAACGTTATTCTGCTATTCCACCTCGTAAATGCCTCCAGACAGGCTACTGTTTTTTGGGCCTAAAATTTACTGATTTCTGGGGCCAAAATATAACTGATTAGCGATTTTGGGGCCTCAATTTTACTAGTTGGCTATTTGTGGGCATAACTTTACAAATTAGCGATCTATGGGGCCCAAACTTTACTGATTAGCGGTTTCAAAGGTACCCCATTGAGACCCTCTATCATGTACGGTTAATGTGTAAGCGCTAGACCTAGAATTTTCTAGCAAGCACTCAAGAGTAATCCGTTGTCTATCAGATGAAGGGCGTTTACCATACTGGCTCGTAAGGGTTAACTGACTCGTAAGGGGGAGTCAATGTCGTAAGTGTTGATTTTTTTTCTATTTAGTCTATGTCAACATTTTAAATCCAATTTTGACTCAACACTATTAAGGCCTAAACCATGTTTATTTAAGATCAAAACCAAAAAATCAACACACCCTCGTCCAGGAGAAATTGATTTTTAGACTAACTACTCGGCTTTCCACTTCCGCTATTGCATCCAATTACACAAACTATTGGGAATAGCATTGCCTGATTTCTTAATATTAATCTGCAAACATTGAAATAAATGTAGAAGTCGCTAACTTACATTTTTTGCTCGTTTTATTCTCATCCCGTCACTCATATCTGGACGCTCTCGTAAGGCGACCGTTTGCATAACTTTTGATCGCCCCTTACGACATTACCACCCGTGACTTTAGCCATAGGCGTTTATTGAAATATTAAGTAAAACAGTAACTAATCAGGCCTCCAGATAAGAGTGCGTATTTGAAAATTATTTTTCTTATTTCTCAACCAAAACATATGTTATGGGTACTCAAAAGAACTGTCTCAATGAGACGGTTCTTTTGAGAACCCAAAACACATGTTTAAATTGAAGGGTAGGGAAATAAACGCACTTTAAGGTGGACATACGATCCTTATCTGGACCTATCTGATATTCTTGATACACCTTCTCCGCTTATACGCGTGAATGCATGTATGTATGAATACATGCTTCATATGTGTATCTTTGTCACTGCACTGTCCAACATGCCATTAATTATGTTATGTATGTTTCCTCATGGGCTTTATAGCCTTTTGGACTATGAAATAAACTTATCTTATCTTATCTATAAATATACTCACATGACCTGAGCTTGTGCTATTGTGATATGTACTGGTCGTATATAGGCAGTAATTGCTTTAAAGCTGGTATGTTGTAAGATTGTCCTTTAAAAAATTATGTAATACACTTTTTACACCCTTATCTTAGACGTATTGTCAAATCAAAACCAATTGAGCATGTTCTCTATGTGCGGATCCAGAAAATTCTGTTGAAGGGCGGGGAGGGGAAGGGGGAGAGGGTCCTAACAAGGTCTTTTTTCAGTCATCAACGTATTTCACAGAGGGCCGTACTGACCTCTCTCGAAAAGCAATTGGACCCAATGGGTCCAATTGCTTCTCGAGCTGGGTCCGTACCAGATTTTCTCAGGAAACCTGCGATCGCATGTGAGATTCCAGGGGGTCTGGACCCACTTCTCCTCCCCCTCTGGATCCGTCCATATTCCAAATAACTAAGTGCAAAACGCGTGCTTAGAGGGAAAAGACGGGAAGTGGAAGAGAAGAAAATAAACCCTCGCGAGAATTTCCGAAATTACAGAATATTCATGTACTACGTTCAGGACTATATAAAGTAAAACCTGTCTTAAGCGGCCACTTAAAATATACAAAACAAAGGTCTTAATGGAAACTGGTAGCTTAATGACGGTCGAAAGTATTGCAGAATGCTCCCCTTGGAGCATTCTGCAATACCTTTGACCTGCATTAATACTCCATATTGAAAACCAATTTTGTGTTCTTTTTGAGTGGCCGCTTAAGACAGGTTTTACTGTAAAAGTAATGTCCAGGCACCGAGAGTACTGTTTAAAACTTATGTTCAGCCCAATTAAGCTGAACATGGAATTTATTCTGCTCATAAAATTTTAATGTTAAATGCCAACAACCGTTCTCTAACGTGGGTCTCGGCTTAAACTTAATACTACGTCCCACTTGTTTAAAGCAATATTGAAATATTTTAGGCGATATTGGACATTGTAATAACATGATGAATACAATTCATGTTTGCTTATGTCAACGAATGTTTACTGACCACGACAAAGCATCGAGTTATTTAATGATTGTAATGCTTATTTGTGACATAATGACGAGTTCAAAATGGTGTCAACTTAGAGCTCTTTGGGCACGCCGTGGTAAAGGGTCACTTACAGGAGCATTGACTTTTTATTCTGTATTCTAATTCAGGTTTAATCCCATTAATGTCATCTGTATAATTTGTCGTCTAATTATTTAGCTAGTACATGTAAGACAAAAACAAACTTCCATACTGGTCAATGGACACGTACCAGCTTCGCGACAAACACTATGGCGCACATGCTTAAAAGAAAAATGGTATGGCACCTACTCTCTATTTGATTTTCAATTGTTCACCGATCTTAAAATGTGGCCAATGCCTTAAAGTACGCTTTTACCCATTTGCACTTAAAAAAGTCCCCCGATTTCAAAAAAAGAAAAAAAAAAAGAAAATAGACCCAAATTTCAATTTTGACTGTAGTTTCCCGATTTCCCCATTCATACACGATCGAAGCTCATGCAATTCTCAGACAATTGTAAGCACTCGCCCAAATAATGTCAAGATGAAATATATGGACCCTACAGAAAAAAAACAAAAGGGCCGGATCGCTCATCTGAAGCCTTGTCTGGAAGGTTTTTCTCTAAGGTATGACTGATATGACCGACATTTTTGGAATTGGACCGAGTTTTTGTAGTAAGAAAAATTGAGAGTACCCCACTGGGAACAAATCTAGACATACATAGACTTTAGCATGGGTGTCCTAAACAATATTTCATGTCGTAAAAGTCTAAATTTTGCTCACAAAGTGAAGTCTCCATTTTATGATCACTGTCGATCATGTTTAATTTTTTACGCCTCAATGTAAACACTTTGAGGGATTTTATCCTAGATTTTAGTCTGTATGCAGGAAGCACTACGAAAAAAAAATGCATGTTTTATTTCTGTCAATTTGAAATATAAACATTAAAAAGTAGCCATAAATTGAACATGCATATGCCTATGCTTCATGTAGTGCGAATCACTTCAGTCTCATATTGTGTTTATGCAATCTAATCTCCTATTGGTGCATAAATGTTTATTTCCTTAGCATGCAGACGAGGAAAGTATGCAACGCCAGTTCGGTCTTATATCGAGATAACGGATTTCATGCTGAATCTAATGCCTTAAATAGTTGGAAATTAAATATTTTCAAAATTATTGATGGTAGAATTTCATTTTATTGCAATAATTTAGATCTTCTACCACCTAAACCTAAAATCACGTTTAGGAATTTGAAGAAAGAGGTCCGGGAATTCCATAGGAGGTTTGTTTTGTCACACGCAGATAAGGCTGCTAACAATGTTGTAGTCGTTTGAAAAATGTACTACATTAACACCCTCAAGCAAGAACTTAGCACTGCCAAAACATATGAGCATAACAGGCTTGATGAGACGTCTATCGTTGATAAGCATCGATGCCATATGGCGGCTAAGTTTGGTGTGTTTGTTGATGAGGATCATAGCAAGCTTCCTACGTTATACTGGTTACCTAAACTTCATAAACGACCTTATATGTCGCGTTGTATTGCTAATTCTAGTTCATGTTCTACTATCGAGTTGTTTATACTTTTGACTTCTTGCCTCACTGCGATTAAAAACCATGTCATAAAATATTGTACAACAGTTCATGAAAGGAATGGTAAAAATTGATTTTGGTATATTAAAACTCAGGTGAGATTCTTAATAAATTAAAATCTAAAGGTTGTCTAGCCCCCAGTTTGTCTACATATGATTTCTCTACTCTCTATACTACGTTGCCTCATCATCTAATAAAAAAAACTAACAAAATCAATTGAACAAACTTTTAACAGAGAGGGCTCACTTTAATTGGCTTGTAATGAGAACCATGCCATTTTTACTTCTGAACAGCCTAAACAATATAAGTTGTGGTTATGTCAGAAAATGTATGATGCTCTCCATTATCAAATGGACAGGTTTTGATTGGCTTTTGTTTTTCAACATGTTTAAAAACAGTAGCCGATCACTTTTTTGGTACCAGACTCTCGAAGGACTGAGACGATCGCGCCAGACCTTTCCAGACCTTCCCAGGTGATTGTCCGCAAGTTCATGATTGTTTCGCAAATATGCAGCCGATCAACCAAAAATATTGATCGGGTACTCTCGAGACCAAAATAATCCTTGGTGAAATGGGGGTATATCATGCGACAGTCTGCATGCCTGGTTGTAAACCCAATCAGGGTTTATAGCTATGGTTTCTTCTTTAATTGCATGTTAGTGGGTCAGGCCTCAGACTCAATGATGGCTCTGACGTAAAGCTTTAATCGGTGGGTTGGTGCCTGATGCTTGGCTGTAGCTGGGCCCACCGTGGCTCAACTTGAGGTTTTCTTCAGCTCTGACTATCTGAGAGTCGTGAACCCTTTTCTCTGTTTCATCATAGTGCATTAATTTGACTATATTATTTCTCTATGATGATGCATTGCAATAGTAAGGAATCCTACATGCGAGCTTAACATGTTTTGTGTTTGTTTCAACAACAGCAGAATCTAGGGCCAAGATTTGGTACAAATAAAATGCACTTAAGCCCCCCCCCCCCCCCCTGTGGCTTTTGCTGCTGTCCGGTCTTAGGCGGTGGTTCTGTTGTTGTTGATTCGTTGTTGATTGTTACTCCCATTGTGGGAATCTGTAATTGACCTATGTTTTGTTGTGCGCTACTTTGTGTCCATTCTAGTTTTGCAATCATCTCGATGGGGAAGAGAGAACTGGTTGCTTTGCTTTGTTTGTCTTCCTGGTGTCTCGTGAATGTTGTGTGGCTCTTCCTCACGATGCCACGGGTTTGTCTGCAGTTTGTGATTGTGGTATTTCCTGATCATACTCACTTACTATTATTCATGTAGTTCTAACGTCAACATATGGTACCAACGCATCTATATATTACATCACAAATTTTATGTATGATACCAGCTGTCTTTTTATCAAGTCAAACCATCAATATATCAAGTCAATCTTCAATGCTTCAAGTATTATACCAACACATCTTTACTGAGGGAAAATATTTAGCAATGTACTTTAGTGATTCACAGTTAAGAAGAATTTTTTATTTAATTTCATAATATCAAAAATATATGCTTACTAACGTTTTCGAGTACGATGAAATTAACCGGTTGACATTTCATATAATGCAAAGTCTGATTTTATGCCCCCTTGCTAAAACAGCTTATCTGGCAACAGCGCGAATATTTTTTCTGCTTAAAGTTTCATTTTTCCGTCAAATATTTAGATCTAAAAGCCAAAAAATGAAAATCAGTTTGAAACTGAATGTTCTGTTCACCATTTTCGTACAGTTTTTAGCTGAAAATCGTATTTTTTTTTCAAATCACACCCCCTTCACTTGAATAGCGTTTGAAATTAAAATGCTCAGCAAATCATATCAAATCCTCGCTATGAAATTGGAATTTGTTTCTTTTAACCTCTTGCGGGTAGCCATTAGATCATTTTTAAACAACTTACATGTTTGCATACCTACTAATAAAAAGATCTAATGCTAAAAAGATCACCTATGGGAAAACCCATTATAAATAATTGGTAAACTTTTTCTCGCAGTTAAAACTTTAGTATATGATACCAATACATCTATATACATGTATGTAGTCAAAGCTTCACTATTTTTATACCAACTAAGGCAAAACTTCAATATATCATACCAACACGTCTTTATATTATATAACAACTTAAATATATGATACCAACACATCTATATATTAAATCAAAACTTCAATATACTATACCAGCACGTCTTAATATTTAAAGACATATGCGGCTATTTCCCATGCGCATCTTTCCCGCGTCTGTAAACAGGTAATGTTGTCTGGGTTCTGTCTTTCGACCATTTATGTATTCAGATCAACACAGCTTTGAGACATTCTGATGTCATATCGGTGTGTCGACATTTCTTGACTAAATAAAGTAATTAAAGTGTGCCTGAAATATCTAGTGACCTTTTAGCAGAACTGATCGTCACAGTACCAAAGACAGATAAATGTAGCTCAGACGAAATGAAACGAGGTGCACAATTGCCCTGGTTACAAATACGAAAGTGCCCGAGTCTCTACTATTTGTACGGTTATTTAGAGCCGCGCTCGACCTGACATCGTGGCCTAGTGGTTAGCGTGTCTGGCTATAAGGCCAGATGACCTGTATGAGTCCCAGGTGCGCACCTATTTTCAGTGTGTGTGTTTTCTTTCTTTTTTAACATTTTAATGCTGAATTGCTTCATATACTAGTAAAATGGCATCATCATAACGACCGAAATGGTCATTCCTGAACTTTTTTTTTATTTGATTTACACATGAAACCCATGGGGGTGGGGTTAAATTTGGCTCTCCTGAAGGAGAATTAGTCCGGTGACCTCAATTTTTTATTCTTTTTTTCTGAAAGATATTATAATAGTCCATGAAATAAAAATAATTTTTTAAGATTTTCAACGTAAGATTTTTTTTATATATGAGCCATGGCATGTGATTTCCAACAATGTGACATTTTGACAAGCGTAGATTCAGACAAGCCTAAGCAACCTCCTTTTAAGCTTAGAAACTCCAAATGATGTTCCGTCAGTAGCTTAACACTCATAGAATATCCAAACAACTAGCAAAGGCTCTGATCAGACTGTGCGTATGCGCAGGCTGGTCTGAGCCTTTGCTGGTCACACATACAACATTGTTGGAAATCTCATGCTGCAGCTCATATGATTTATTCTAAAACAAATTCCAATTTTCAACGAATTGCCAAAATATATCATGCAGTATCTTGTCAAAGCAAAGAATTACAACTTTCACATTTTCTAAAAGGTTTGATGTCATGGGCAATATTTTAAGCTAAAAGAAAGAAACTGGCTGAAGATTACAACTGATTTAGCTCGATATTTAGAGCTAGCCTAACTCTTTCACATTTTAGAAAATTGGTCGAATGCTGAAAACTTCCCTATGAGATTATGAAAAAATAAGCACGGTGACATATCCTTTTTATTTCATAAATTGATAGCCCATGCATAAAACAAACTGTATGCAAAGTATTGAACATATTTCAACATGGGAAGTATTTAGTAGCTTATCTCCTTAATAGGATTTTCGACATATGACACCAACACATATTATAACAACACGTCTTTATACCAAGTCAAAACTTTAGTATATGATACCAACACATCTATATAGTCAGTACAAACTTCACACATCTTTATATTAAGTCGTAACTTTAATATATACTTAAACGCAAAAGTTTCGCAACTCTTACTAAAATGCTATTTCCTTCTTTTTGAGACAAAAAATTTATTCCATGATATTGTGATTAACAAGTCCGTTTATTCGCCGTCCAAACAACATGAAAATCAGACCAGTGAGACTTACGATTGCCGATCTGCAACAAGAAATGTAAGGCAACCCAAATTTGAAAAGTCACAGAGTTACAATACCTTACATTTTATCGAGTCACAGTGTGACACCATCTTACATTTTATTCGGAAAAGGTGTTTAACCATTATCTGTTTTCAAAAGCAGAAGGGCAGACAATTCAAAGCAGGTTATTTTATGCATTTGTTAACGTTCATTACGTCAACGTAAAACCTTCAATATTTGACGTAATTGGCCGTTTAAGCACAACTGAATCTCAATAGTCGAATTTTAAATGTCACAAGTGAAAGCCTTCAACACATTGCATAGAAGACAGAAGATCGCGTGACATAACGGAATAAAATGAACAATTTTGATAAAATGGTTGACGTTAACAAAGAAACGCAGCGCATTTGAGCGTTTCATAAACGTTAATTGTTAAACCTTAAAATGTTTTACGTTAGATACAACATCTGGCTATCATATCGCACCGTTTGTTTTCAAATCGAGATAACTATCTTTATGCTAGACGTAAATTGTTGAAAAACACTGACGTCATTATAACGTCAGAATGAAGAGTATGATCAAAAACCGATCAATGGTAAATCATTCCATATTCAGCAGGGGCATAAAATATGATTATATGAATATTCTAACTTGGACCATACTGAAGAAAACACAGATATTAAACGGTTGCGAAACTTTTGCGTTTAAGTATATCATACCAAGACGTCTTTATATAAAGTCAAAACTAACTTGAATATCTGATACCAACATATCTATTATGCCAACACGTCTTTAGATTAAGTCAAACATTTTCAATATATGACACCAACACATCCATATTACGTCAAACCTTCACAATTATATACCAACATGTCTTTATATTATGTCAAAACTTCAATACATTATACCAACACATCTATATATTAAGCCAAAACTTGTATATATTATTCCAACGCGTCAAAATCTTATTATATCATACCAACATGTATAGGTTATAAATCATATATTACAATTATAAAGGAATTAAGTGGGAACGAGCGTAGCGAGTGAACTGATTAATTCCTTTATAAGTGTAATACATGATCTATGACCTACTTATAGTTTTCTCCTCCCCTTTCCTGACTGCTCCATACGGAAATGGTCGCATGGACCACATGACGGATTATCATAATGATTTACTTAATTGATATCACAAATATTGACCAAATATGTGATTAAGTTGGCCCAAAAATAAAATTGCTTTGCAATCGGATTGGCTGTGAAGCACAGGAAGGGGCAGAGTAAACTATAAGTCTTTATATTAAGTCAACACTTCAATATATGATACCAGCCGTCTTTCAGGTGCCCGGCCTCTGGAATTCCAAGCATACATGAGGCAGTGAAGCTCATGGGGAGGTAGGCCTTGGGTGTTCTATCTACTGCCTTCTTGGTCTACCCTGGTCTGGTTGGGTTTTTAAGGCTTAAAATATAGTGGGACCCGGTAGCCAGTAATGGAAATGCTATACTATGCGCAGCTCAACGGAAATACACGTAGTAGGCAGTAGTCAAGACCACCAGCCTACCTCCCAATTGGCTTCACTACGCCCTGATTGCTCGAAAAGTCAGAGGCTGCGCACCTGATCTTTGCAAATAACTCTCTATAGAATCCCCATTACTGGCTACTTGTCCCCACTACATCGCCATTTCTAAGCCCTTAAAACCCAACCTAACAATACTACATGTACACCTAATTAGAAGTAGACAGAACACTTGGGGCTCTCTCCCTATGTGCGTTACTACCTCATGTATGCTTGAAAATCCGTGGCTGCACACATGCACTTTGTAAATAGCTCTCTAAAGCATCCCGATTACTGGCTACTGTGCCACTACGACAACGCCATTTCTTAGCCCTTAACCAAACCCAACAAGAGTACACCTTGTAGGCAGTAAACAGAATATCTAGGCCAACATGCCCATGGACTTCGCTCGAAACATTCGAGGCTGCGCACCTGAACATTGCACATAACTCTCTATAGTATCCTCATTACTGGCTTCCAGGCTCCACTCACATAACTATTTTTTCGCCTTTAATCCCCAATCCAACATAGGTACATCTAGGAGGCAGTAGACAGGACAATCAGGCCTACTTCCCCATGAGCCTCACTTCCTCCTATATGCTCAAAAATTTCAAGAATGGGCACCTGAAAATTGCAAATAACTCTCTAAAGAATATCAAGCCCCACTGCATCGCCATTTCTAGGCCCTTAAACCTAAATCCAACGATAGTATACCTAGTAGGAAGTAGACAGAACACATAGGCATACATTCCAAAGGGCTTCACTACCCACCCCCTGTATGCTCGAAATTCCAAGGCTGCATACCTGAACTTTACATAAAATCATCTATAGTATCCCCGTTACTGGCTCCAATGCCCCACTACATCGCCATGTCTACCTTTGGGGAACACCTAGTAATCAGTAGACATGACACAAATACTCACCTCCTCATAGGTTTCACTACTTGCTGTATGCTCGAAAAATTCCGAGGTTGTATATATTAAGCTCTATTCTTTGTTTGGTGTATTAATCTTAGAAATTATATTCATTGCTTATTATCAAGCTACGAGATTAACCTATGTCTACACACCCATAGATTTCTTGAAGAGTTGTATTCTTACCTTCATTTGTTTCAAGACAACTTGCTCTAAGAACAATGTGTTCTTCTTAATATCATTGCGACTAACGTAATTTACTTTTTGATATATTTCATAATGGTTCAAGCTCACTGTGGTCATACTACTACGGCACTTTGGGGTTCGTAGCCCACTCCGGTGTTATAGTAAAATTACCTTCAAATAAAGACTGACAAAAATGAGAAGTTTCCAATATGTTTGCTTCGAGATTGCATCGTCTAGTTAACAACCTCTGTGCTGTTTTGCCAAAACGGAGATAAAATCAGATTTTAAATGTGTTTTTACAGTTATATTAAAAAATTGTCAATTTCGGTTTTTGTCATAATTATACGGGTTTGTCATTGATTAATTACCCAGGATGACAAAACAGGATTTAGTTCACGACTAGTCACCAAACGTTAAAGGTTTTACATAATTTTAAAGCTAAAAGATACAATGTGAATTTGATCAACAAAAATCAATCCAAACCCAAGCATTTTGGGCGCGTTTATCTGTGATTAAATGAAGAAATTGAACATAATGAGAAAGTTACCTTTACACCGGAATAAGTGACAAAACCCAAATTGCCGTAATGGTATGACAACAGTGAAGCCTATGTGCTTGCCCCACAAACTTGCGTTAAGGCACTTGATATCACCAAGACTCTAAGATCTGTGAGACCAACTCTTGCTTTAGCATGTAAAATGGCTCCAAAATCTTTGAAAGAAACTACAAAGTGTACAAATTTTATCTGGATTGAGTGTGCTTTCCATTAAATAAGCACGTTTAATTGTTATAAGTATATCATGCCCAAACTTCAAGCAAAACCAGACGTTTTGCCATGGCTATAGGTCGTACACTGTTATAGCTATAATTCGTACACCGGATCTGAGACTGTCTAGGCTACTATAGAGGGTACGTTAAGCTAGTTTCTTTTCCCCGAATATTGAAGGAACCAATAAAGATCGGTTTGTGTTGCTTCTATAGTACATAATCAGGACCTGGCATGTGACGTATCAAACCAAAGTTTGACCATCGATAGATATATTTTGATTAAATCCAAGTTTAGAGAGAGAGAAAACATCTGTGATTAGGCAGGTCAGGATTGTCAAATACAGCCAAAACAAGTATATACTGGCTATCGATTATGGTTAAAGATATTCTCCAATATGAATATGATATCATATATATATATATATATATATATATATATATATATATATATATATATATATATATATATATATATATATATATATATATATATATATATATTTGTGTACTGTTTGTCGATGTCCCATTTAATGTACGTTAGGCTTATATGGGTTGATGCATTTAAGAGTCGCCTTGACAAATTGAGTTGTGGAACAGCCATCCAATGAAATATTACCTGGACACGGAACATAACCCAAATGTGACGAATCAAGATCCCTGCCTATTAGCAAACGACAGATAAGGAGCTGAACATGGAGACCGCTGTCCTGCGTTCAGAATTAACCGTGAGAGGTAGGAAGGTGTGTTTACATTTAGTGCACAAAATGCACAGCCCTGATAAGACCCGCATTTTTCGGATTCTCATTTGGTTCTGCAATGTTTGCCCTCTCTACGCTATGCATTAACATTACCATGAATGAGAAGGCAACATTGAATGCATGTATTCTGAAATGCAAGCCCTTATTAAACCACCCAATCTGCCACAAACCCAATCAAAACAAATCGAAAGGAAAGGGACAGATTTTTGTATAGTAGAGAACATAATGCTTTTGGGGCAGCCATTTTAGGCTGTATGAAGTCATACAGTCCCATATTTGCATACACAGAATAACTAGTTTGCTAGCTTTGTTTGCATTTTTATTGATTCTTCATGTGCAAATTGTTGATTTTTTGACGCTCTGAATTTCTTATTTACAGTTTGTATTAGTAGAGAATAGAAAGCTATGGAGGGCAGCCATTTTGGCTGTGTGGCGTCACACAGTCCTAATAATATAAGCATAAATAGAATAACTATTTTCCTGTTATTATTTAACCTTTGCATTTTTTGATTCATCTGTTGAAAATAGTTGATATTTTTGTTTGCCACCTGCAGGCCACAATAATTTGAAATGGAATAGTGATACCTCCAGCATATTTGGCTATTTTTATAACCGAGGAGTTGTGGGAAGAAGACGTTTAAAGTGATAATTCCGACTTTTTTTTCATATGCATTTATTATAGAGCAAACAGTATCCTGGGAACCATATGACCATTAATTTTGTTAAAACTGCTCCAATTAGCCCATAATTTAATTGCACTCAAATGCCACAGGGGATCGCCATTAATCACTTGAATACTACAAGAAGAATTCCTCAGGCAGCACTACAGAAGGTGCAGTTATCAGGTCAAGCAGGTTAATTACAGTCAGTGTATAATGTTTGGTCTGATCTATTTCTAAACTGTTAGGAAAGATTATCAAAGAGTGTCAAACAGTTTGGATCCAGATCAGGCCTGACAACATGTCATACCTCTTATCAAAAAAATTTTAAAAGCTTATCAGCAGACAACACAAACAGGTTTAAAGTAAAATGGTATGAGCATCAAGCACCGCATCTGCGTTTGATTATAGTCTGATCAGTGTTTTCACAGTAACATAATGGGTAGCTAAAGTATCCAAGCTTCCAGGACCCTGGCTAGAATTAGCAAATTCATGAACAAACAGCCAAGACTCAGATCAGCCTGGATATAGACACTGTATGATCAGAGTCTTTGCTGTCTACTGGATCAATGTGCAGACTGATATGAGTCTGTTAGGCTTGCAAGCCATATTGTTGGATTGGACCTAATAAATTGGACCTGGTTTGAATTTTCAAGAATTTGCTCAGATTTATGGAAATGATAATAGGAATGATAAAAATTATGACATTTAACAACGCAAATACATGTACTCTTTGTGGATACAGGATTATTTTGAATGTTTTAATTGTCTGCCTTTTTCTTTAAGAAATCACTTTTCAAAAAAAAACTCTTTTCAGGAATGCGATCACAGCACCAAACAGTTTGGATCCTGATCTTATTTTAGTGGGCCTAATCTCCGTTCAAAATGTTTGCGAAGCAGAAGATATCATGAACAGAGCTAAATGTTACAAATGCAATTATTGCTATTACTTACTTAGGGGCTCTGAACCAGACTGCTTATTTCTGTAGTGCAAAAATGTAAGGTAGCCCCTGTCTAAACTAATTCTCATTCTTATCACTTGAAGTGATTATTACTCAATGAAATAATTGAATGGAAGCACAGCCTAATAATAAGCTCTCTCCACTGAGATGTGGTGCCATTAACTCGCAGCTGAGGTGACCGTATGCTTGAATGCAAGCTAATTGGCAACCATGAGGGAAAACATGTCAGCAGCCAGTTATTGGTTTTATGGGCAATAAACTTGCTTTTAATCACTTGAGCTGATGAAGAAGCAGAGTGGTAAAAATAAATTAGTGATTTATGAGGAATTTATTTTTGATCAAGATAAATATTAATAGGGCCGGAATATTCCCTTTAAAGAACCAATATTGATCCGTAAGTAAAGTTAAGCATCGAAAACGGAAGTACTGTAAGCATAACGTTGGGAGTAGACTTTTAAGAGTTTAAATCATCCCCAAGTAAACACACAACCAATTGAAAACAAATTCGTCTAAACTAGTCTCACATTATGTGATGCTTATCTACATAGTAAAAGAATTAACATGAATTAAAGCACTGCCTTATGGCGGACACGACAGAGAGTTTTATGCGCCCAAAGGGAAGTATATATAGTACTCAATCACTAGTACTTAAATACACGGTCCATTCTAAATGAATGAGTGTACGGAGCATAGCTTCCATACTATTAAAGGTAGGAATCCCAAATTCAGGATTCATCTTGGGGTGTAAAGTATTGTGTACCATTTTAGGGGTCATTGTGACCTTGACCTCTGGCCTCAGTCCCAGCATATCTAGGCAAATTTCGTGTTTGGATACATTTTAGTGTTGTTGATTTTAGCATACTATTTTGGGGTCACTGTGACCTTGACCTAGACCTCTGACTTTGGTCTATTAAAATCGTGGGTGGAGCATAATTCCTAAATTATATGACATAGAAATTCCATATTAGGGATACATATTGGGGTATTGGAATGCTACATACTGTTTTAGGTCACTGTGACCTTGACCTCTGGCACCAATACTTGAAAAATCGTATCCCCAACATATCCCCCACATTAATTGAGGTAAAAATCTCTAATTTTGTGTGTGGATGCATCTTGATGTTGAGAATGTAGCGTACTACTTTTCGACAATTGTGACCATGACTTCTGACCACAGTTAGAAGTATAAAAATCGTGTACTGAGCATATCTTCTTTATTATATGACATAAAACTCTCAAATTTGGTATGCGGATACATCAATTGGCCACGGCGTGCCACCAACTGTTTATGGGTCTCTGTGACCTTGACTTCTGGCTACAGTTCTAGATAGGTTGAGCCCAAACAATATCTGTATATTATGCAAGGTAGAAATCCCAAATTTTGTTTGCGGATACATTTTGGGATAGCAGAGTGTTGCATACTGCGCCTGGGTCACACTGACCCTGGCCTCTGGCATTGGATTTGGAAAAATAAAGGAAAACGTACATTCAGAGTTGCCAAATAACTTTTCCACAAATGTCTTGCATTCGTCACGTAACTGTGAAATATCATGTTTACTATAGATTATATAATTGGCCAGGCATAAGCCTAAGATTTAAGATCCAGCAACATAAGAAAGAGTAGGGTACTTGCCGGAGGCAACACGTTTAACATAAATTGTCGAAGTTAAACCACCGAGATGGCCGCCACAACCTTTATTGGTAAACCATAAACAATACATATTCTGTGTTTGACTCTCATTCAAGAGACGCCTTCTGTAAAAAAAGCATATAAAAGAAAATATCGGCCTATTTTTCCAATCTAAGGCCAGAAAGGGTTTGTGATTATTTACTGTTTTCTTGGCAGCCTGAAGCCTCGACAAGAGCTTAACATTTTTTTGTGTTTCAACAACAGCAGAATCTAGGCGAAGATTTGGTACCAGTAAAATGCATTTAAGCTCCCCCAGGCTGCTGTCGGTTCTAAGGCGGTGTTTCTGTTGTTGTTGATTCGTTGTTGATTAGCACTCCAATTGTGGGATCCTGTAATTGTTCTATGTTTTGTTGTGCGTTACTTTATGTCCATTCTAGTTTTGCAATAATCTTGATGGGGAAGAGATAGCTGATTGCTTTGCTTAGTTTGTCTTCCTGGTGTCTCGTGAGTATCGAGTTACTCTTCCTCGCGATTTCATGGGTTTGGCTGTAGTTAGTGGTTTTGGTATTTCCGAGGTCATAATCACTATTTCTGAATACATGCATGCAAGGAGCTTTGCACTTTTTGGTTTATTCATTTGAAAGCAATCAACTAGCCAAGCCCTCCTTTTAAAAAGGAAAAATTATTTAAAAATCTGAACAGTTTGCAACGAAATTGGGGATTTTATTGGTTTTTCAAAGTTAACAGGAAGTTAATTAGATATTCAAACTTGCGGCCTCTATTGGCTTATTAGAAGTCTGGATTATGACATTCAATCTAATCTTGCATTTTAATTGATTCTTCTTGTGAAAAGTGTTGTTGTTGTTGTTGTTGTTGTTGTTGTTGTTGTTGCTGTTGTTGTTGTTGTTGTTGTTGTTGTTGTTGTTGTTGTTGTTGTTGTTGTTGTCGTACAATTTGCAATGATATTGGGATTTTATTTGCTTTTCAAAGTTAACAATAAGTAAATTAGCTTCCATTACCTAAGAGTTCATTCTCAGACTCAAAATAAAGCGCAATGATTGGCTGCTTGCGGGCACGTGTCCGTAAGCAGCCAATCATTGCGCTTTATTTCGAGTCTGAGGCTGTAACCTCGAGGCCTGGATTATGATATTCAGATTGCTATAAAAAAATACACCCGATTTTCATCGGGCTATGGCAGATTGCAGTGTTAAATGAGAGCTCGTGTTTCAGATTCACTTGATACCAATGTTGCTTCCCCTTTAACAAGTCCAGGTAATTAGCGTAGGCAACTTGCACTTGATATAAGGACAAGTGAGGTTTCCACTGTTATGCATCGTTTTCTTATTTGTGCTTCAAAGTATAGATTGTATGTACCCCGTTATAACCACCTCGCCGCGGCAGCTCTAGCAAGCACCAACAATCTTTATGAGCCGCGGCATGAGATTTCCAACAATGTTGTATGTGCGACCAGCAAAGTTTAAGATAAGCATGCGCATACACGCAGTCCGATCAGAGCCTATGCTAGCCACTTGGATATTCTATGAGTGTTAAGCTACTGACTGAACATCATTTGGAGCTGCTTAGCTTAAAGGATGATGTACAGGCTCGTCGGAGTCTACACCAATCAAAATTCCACACTGTTGGAAATCACATGTCGCGGCTCAAATTTATTATGTCAGAAGCAGTAATAAGAAAAATGTCGCAATTTTTGAGATGTAAAGGCAATAATAATCTTGCATGGGTGTGTTTATATAGAGTTAAAATTGTATTCATAGTTTTTCCGCACTTTTCCGTAACTCATTGGAGATTCAATCCTCACAGTTCGTATTCAGCCAATCAAATGTTTTACTGGATACATGAGTCCGCAGTCATTCGGTCGTCATGTATGTTGCATACGGTTGTCACCATTTATCTCGTACACAAAGTTTAGGCATTCTGACAGCATTCGTGTTTCTTTACATTCTGACGTCATCATACGGTGCATTTGTATTCGTCACTGCACCGTTGTAGCTGGGGATCTTGTAATTTAATGTAGAGAATGATCTCAGTGCACTGGGTCATCTAGCTATCAAGTCAGTCGAGCCATACATAGAATAGGTATTCCAATAGCACAGACTCGTTCACCTGTCAGAAATGTTATCTAAATATAGGTCACTTTATCCGCACATGTTTTGTTTGGTCAGATAATTTTTATATCGGAAAGTCAGAAACAGGAAGCACTGCAATTCTGGGGCCAATTGATTAACTTTCTGAATATTTTTTCAGTCTTTTGTTGTTGTATGCTGATTTTTTCTCTTTCTTTCAAAATAAGACATCTTTCAGCAAGAGTGTCAAGATTATATATTCGTGTCTTATGATTCGTGCCATTCTTTCTGGTGATTTTTTACAGAACTAACACTTTCGGAACACAACCTAGTTGTTACACATCCACCTCACAAATGTACTGACTATGATATTGATTTTGAATGTCATACAACAGGAAGTCCTCTGGGTGTATCGCCAAATATATCCATCTGGATTTCAAATATGGCTGACTTCCCCAGGGGAGGTAATCCAAAGGAACACCGTTCCTGTTTACCCAGCTACCGTTCCTCAACTCCCCTTCCACATGGATATAATGATGTCTATTTAGATTATTCTGTCCATTGACATACTCTTTAGGGTGTTTCATTTTTTGAACTTTTTCTCTGATCACCTATATAATTAAACCAACTGTTCTCTAGCATGAACAATGTTTACAGACCAAATTTCAGCTCAATCCGTCAATGTTTGAACCTCCCCCTACCAAGTTGAATTTTCTTGGGTCTGACGGGCCTTTATTTTCCTACTTTTTACCCTGTTTTCTATCAAATACGAAATTTTTTACATTCTGTTATACTTAAATTTCAAAGAGAATCATGCACTGCTATAACTAAATGAATATAGAATCATAAAAAGTAGAAAAAAAAAGTTCAGGCCATTTTTACTATTTCAGCATCAATAAAACAGAAAAAACACTGGTAAAACCTCAAATTTGAGATTTATTTAACAAGCAAAATTCCATAACCTAGGAGCACACTTCTAAAAGACTTTTTACTGTCTGTCATGTATCAAGCACAATTCATAGAACTCAAACAATCCCAAAACACTTAGAGATACTCGTCCATTTCGTTTTTACTGAAGCCAGGAAGTTTGATCCGATGTGAATTAGACACCAGGATGATCCGTTCTCTGTAAGCCCCATCTCTTGCAGCATCAGCGTAATCTTGTATGTCCTTCACACCTCGTTCAGCCACATCATTCACCACTTCAAGTTTTGTCACAATATCTCGCATATTATTGTACTCTTGATTAGTACTCCACTGGTCTGGTGGCATTGTGAGCCAGGCACCGTTATTTCCCAGTAAGTGAAAGAGAAGCCATGACTTGGGTCCAATAAACTGCTCCATTGTAGGATTATTGGCTGTTATGATGCCAGTTGGAAATTCAGGTTTTCCAGTTGCAAAGTTTTGTGGCCTAGGTGTATTATGAAGTCGTGTAGCCATATCTTCTTTCACCTCAGGAGCCACAGACTCATCAAAAAAGGCAAGGATCACAAGATGCTCAGTAAGGTACCATAGGTGTCGTAGAAGGGATTGTCTAACTGCCCGTGCGATTGGCGCATCAATGTCCTGGTATGAACCCATTTGCTCCCATAAGTTGAAGTCCAATCTTGGTGCAATTGCAACAACTCTTGCTTGCAGGAACCATGATCCATGGAAAAGAGCAATATACTGAGCCATTCTCTCAAGATTGGCAAGCATATTTGGTGTGAGAAGGCCCCAGGGTGTTAGATTGGACAACATAACAAGTTTCATGATATATAAGCAGGAGGCAAGAAATCTGGCATGGTGTAGTGCACCAGGAGCTCTCATAACAAAATCATCTCCAAGTGCCCCAGGCCGTCTTCTTGAGCGAATAACCTGTCCACCCAGGTACTTGATGATGAGTTCACAGAGTTCTCTATAGTCATCTCTTCCAAAGTCATCTTCAAGTAGGTGCTGCTGTAAGAAGTGACGCACATCTAATGCTCTTGCTACGAGAAAGGTGTGTGGACGAGAAACTTCAGGCCAATTCCAGAGTCTAAGCTGCACTGGGTCAATTTGTATATTAGGAAATCTCTCTCGAAACTGTTCAAATAGCCTGTCTGTTGGACCTGCCCAAGCCCCACGAACTTCAACGTCAGCATGTTTTATGTGTAACTCCCCAATATGGTGACGGCATGCTAGCCACATGATGCCTCTACCAAGCTCTTGTTCAAAAAGTGTTGCAGAACCCTGATTCCGCCCCGTGTTTGAAGCTGTTGTGTCCCAACACATACCAATAATGTTGTTGGCAGGTATGTCCCATACATTGAGGGTGGTCATCAAAGCGTCTTTCATGCTGGCACCGGTGCCATCTGGTATCCGAGGGGCTGCCAGAAACTGTGTGTGATGTTCCAGTTGTGGAGAGCTGAGTACAATGGCAAGGCGCTCATCAGACTCTTTGCGGTTTTCATACTTAATTACCTTTCCATCCCAGTGGAGTACAATATTTGAAGGCATGCTTGAAGCAAATTCTGACTTAATTCTAGACTCAGATTCCACAACAGCAGAAGTCCTCTGGCGAAGAGATGTACTTGCAGATAAAGAGCACTTGTCTAGCTGGCCTCCACCCATCTTCACAAGTTTTGCAGTTATAGCCAACGCTTTCCTGTGGCTTATCTTGCAGCGTGTTGCCAAGTCTGCAGTACCACTAAGTAGACCTCTTCTTGGTAATGTCAAGGTAATATCCTGAGACAGAGGTTGTGTTGGTGGCTGGTACTCCTCGTTATCATCTGTTTCAGAGTCAATCAGGCTGGTGTCACAAGCAGCATCTGGCTCAGTACATAAACTGTAAGATAAAACAAAAAGTATTTTGAAATTCAGATGTTATGCGTATGGCACCCGGCAACCATACCCATAACATCTAAGTTTCAATATTTTTTTTTTACATAACCTCACTATAAACTGGTCTTGTGATTATGTGATACCATAGTGACTTGTGATATTCTTAGCACAAGGCCAGTTTAAATTGAGGTTAGGTCTTGAAAATAACTTACCTGGCATGTGAAGTTGATGGTTCAGGTTCATTCCCCTGACGTTCAAAATACTTAGCAAGTTTGCGCGAACGCTCTTCAGCTTCTCTTTCAGTCTGATGAAGTCTATCATATGCCACACCCAGCGTCTGCACTCTGGCACCCTGCAGATTTGAAAAAAACGCATTAGCTGCAAATAAATATACAATGTAAATGAATGTAGTACAAACACTTAACGCTATCAACGGAAAAAATGAATTTTAAGCCATGCCTACCTTAGCTTGGTCGACATAAATTGAAAGTCAACCTCCCAGTCATATTTGTCACCCTCAGACTTTCTTCTTTGCATTGCACACCCCTGCCTCATAAGGTTCTTTAAGTGATCCAGCTGAGATTCCTCACTGACCTTGCCCCTTAGCTTTGGTGCAATATCCAATAATCTCTGGGCGAATTCCTGGCATCTTGGCTCGGTATTGTGTTTTGAGTTCCACCACTCAATAGCCTGGACTACCTTATTAGTTACATTTTGGGCAGCAATTGTAGGTACTCGGGCTCTAGTCCAAATAGCTGTCACTTCTTCTGCAATATTGGAAGCAAGTTTGTAGGTCTTCTCTTTAGGTAGTTCTATTCGTAAGGCCCTATATCGCTGCAAAACAGTTTTGATTTGAGGAAGCTGATGGCCAGGAAGTACACTAATAGATGGTCCAATTGTATCTTCCCATGTCTGTGCCTGTTTTCCAGATCTCTTCAAGGGTCCATGGGGATGATTCCCTTGAGACTTTGGCTGCTTCCCTTCTGGGTGATTTGGCATGTCCAACTCAGCAATTTATATGTCACTTTCACACAGCAAATCAGTTTATATATATAATATATATATATATTCACAACAATACTTCAGTAAGACAAACCAATCTTGAATATAAGGTAGCTATATAATAATACCTGTAAAAAATAGTACATCATTATTAAGTGGTCAAAAACATGACAGTTCAGACCTAGACCGGAGCCCTCTGATTTAGGCCTCTTATAAAAAAATCCAAAAGTTTCATTGTTTTTCGATTTTATGGGAAAAAACACCTTTTCGCAATGTAATAATTTGAACCAGGATATAATTGTTTTGCATTTCTATTATAAAATATGGGCTGAAATGAGTAAACACAACTATAAAATATTGGTATAACTCAACTACAACAAGGGTATGTTGGCGGAATAAGTTCGAATGAAACCCCTATTGTAGTGCAAACTGCATAAATACGGGGGCTGGGTCAAAAATTCAACTTGGTAGGGGGAGGTTTAAACATTGATGGATTGAGCTGAAATTTGGTCTGTAAACATTGTTCATGCTAGAGAACAGTTGGTTTAATTATATAGGTGATCAGAGAAAAAGTTCAAAAAATGAAACACCCTAATACTCTTGCACAATATTTTTCTTTTCCAGGCTGGTGATTTCGATCAGATGCCCATTCATGTTACCAGTGGTTACCGCGCAGCGCCGAGCCGCGGCCTTATGAGTTCTCTCCCATTGGTAAAACAAGATGCAGCTTTCGAAACCAAAATCTTGTAAATCATAATATTTGCGAGGACAGCAGCCTCTAGAAATGCTTAAAGGTTCAGTACATAACAGATCACCCTCAACACCAAAAATACATGATCTTGAACGGGTTTTGACTTTGTCAGAGTCAGTACATTCGGTCCACTCCGACCATGGTGTGTAAGTAGCAGAGAGAACGTTTTCTGAGAACGTGTTCATAGTATCGTTCAAATGGCTTAGTTTATTCGAAATATCCTGAAACTCGCTCTTGATTGCGACCATGTCATATTTCATGCTATCTGTATCGTTATTCACCTGTCTTAACTTGTTTTCATGCTGATCAGATCGTTTTTAATTTCCTCAACACTTACATTGACATGATTCATCGCACCTGCACAATGGTAATTGCATCGTTTTCAGAAACAACAAATTTTTTCGTCTTGCAACAACGTCGTTCCAACGTCGATGCGACTTTACGTGGCATCGACATTAGAACGACGTTGTTTCAATATTGTTTACAAACCATGTGTCATAGGACACCCACAGCTACTCGATAGGGAATCTAGCTGTTGTTTCTGATTAGTCATTTCCGTTCTAAGCTCCTGTATCTCATTTCGTAGGCTTCTGCAGTTTTGCCTTTTTTCTAACTCCGCTGTGCACGCCGCATACACAAACACAGATACAATACTGAAGATAAGTCTAAGGCTGGTGAACTGTCCTGCCATTCTGTCGGTTTATTCGGAGTTTTACTATCAAAAATGCCACGAATTCAACACTTGTGTTTGATCCAACCTAGCTTCACGTCAAGGATACAGTAACAATACATTACTTGTTTTGTATTTGAAAGAGCGTGTATTGAGATATGCATAACTGACCCAATACGGTAACTCTTTTCATAAAGCAAAAAAAGAAGTTGTTTTGTTTTGTTTTTTGCCTAATAACTATCCAATAAACTATCCCCTAAAGCATCCCAAATTGAAAAATATGTGTTTGTTTGCAATTTTAGGTACACTACGAGTAAGTAAGCATAATCGCTTTTGTCGTATATCATTATCATATAGTGTTCGCTTTAACATACGTCTTAAGCGTGCAGATTTGGCTCTTCGGTGAAAAGCAATATCAGCTTACTTAAGGCAGGTGTTTGCTAAGTGCGGATTTATTGAATGAAGTGAAGATCACAACTGCTTTCAAATACAGAAAAAATTGTTTAATGTTTTGGTTGTCCCCTAATATAGAGTCCCTGGTCCCAACTTTTGAACGGTAGGATAGAAAGTTTTCAAATAACATACGTTTTTAAAAATTACACCACAAATAGTAAGTCGACACCACAAATACCAAAGTAACACCAGTAACTAGTAAAATAAACCAGCAAATAGTAAAGAAGCATACGTAGTTAAGTAACACAACTGCAAGCAAAGTAATCACTGGTAGTAAAGTAGACTCATACGTAGTAATGTAACACGAGTTGTAAACCGCTCAAGTAGTAAAAAGCACAAGTAGTTAAAAGTACAAGTAGTAAAGTAGCACAAGTAGTAAAAAGCACAAGTAGATAACAGCACAATTAGTAAACAACACGATAAGTAAAGTAGAACGAGTAGCAAACGGCACAAGTAGTAAAGTAGCACGAGTAGTAAACAGCACAAGTAGTAAACAGCACAA
Source organism: Loripinus fragilis (assembly GCA_964019695.1). Classification (NCBI taxonomy): domain Eukaryota; kingdom Metazoa; phylum Mollusca; class Bivalvia; order Lucinida; family Lucinidae; genus Loripinus; species Loripinus fragilis. The sequence goes on from OZ026527.1 coordinate 47,687,316, forward strand.
GTAATTAGGTAGCACAAGTATTGAACAGGACAAGTAGTAAAGTAGCACAAGTGGTAAAAAGCACAGGTAGTAAAACAGCACAAGTATTAAACAGCACAAGTAGTAAACAGCACAAAAAGTAAACACCACAAATAGTAAAAAGCACAAGTAGTAGACAGCACAAGTATTAAACAGCACAAGTAGTTAAGTATCACAAGTAGTAAACAGTACAAGTAGTAAAATAGCACAAGTAGTAAAGTAGAACAAGTAGTAAAGAAGCAGGAGCAGTAAACAGCACAAGTAGAAAGTAAAACAAGTAGTAAAGCAGCACAAGTATTAAACAGCACAAGTAGTAAAGTAGCACAAGTAGTAAACAACACAAGTAGTAAAGTAGCATTAGTAGTAAAGTAGCACAAGAAATAAAGTAGCAAGAGTAGTTAACAGCACTAGTGGTAAAGTAGCAGAAGTAGTAAAGAAGCACAAGTAGTAAGTAGCACACGCAGTAAAAAGTACAAGTAGTAAAAAGCACAAGTAGTAAACCGCAGAAGTAATAAACAACACAAGTAGCAAAAGAGCACGAGTAGTAAACAGCACAAGTAGTATGTAACACAAGTAGTTAACTAGCACAAGTAATAAACAGCACAAGTAGTAAAGCAGCACAAGTAGTAAACAGCACAAGTAAGAAACAGCACAAATATTAAACCGCACAAGTAGTAAAGTAGCACGAGTAGTAAACAACACAAGTAGTAAAGTAACACAAGTAGTAAACAGCACAAGTAGCAAAAAGCACAAGTAGTAAACATCAAAAGTAATAAACAGCACAAGTGGTAAAAAAGCACAAGTAGTAAACAGCACAAGTGGTAAAGTAACACAAGTAGTAAAGTAGCACGAGTAGTTAACAGCACAAGAGGTAAAGTAGCACAAGTAGTAAACAGCACAAATATTGAACAGCACAAGCAGTAAAGTAGCACAGGTAGTAAACAACACAATTATGTAACACCACAAGTACTTAAGTAGCACGAGTAGTTAACAGCACAAGCAGTAAAGAATGACAAGTATTAAACAGCACTAGAAGTAAAAAGCACAAGAAGTAAACAGCAAAAGTAATAAACATCACAAGTGGTAAAAGAGCACGGTTAGGAAACAGCACAAATAGTAAAGTAACACAAGAAGTAAAGTATCACAAGCAGTAAACACCACAAGCAGTAAACAGCACAAGTAGTAAAGCAGTACGAGTAGTAAACAGCACAAGTTGTAAAGTAGCTAAAGTAGTAAACAGCACAATAAGTAAAGTAGCACGAGTAGTAAACAGCACAAGTAGTATATAGCACAAGTAGTAAAGAAGCACAAGTAGTAAAGTAGCACAAGTAGTAAACAGCACAAGTAGTAAAGTAGCACAGGTAGTAAACAGCACAAGTAGTAAAGTAGCACAAGTATTAAACAGCACAAGTAGTAAACAACACAAGTAGTAAAGTAGCAGGAGCAGTAAACAACACAATTAGTAAAAAGCACAAGGAGTAAAGTAGCACGAGTAGTAAATAGCACAAGTAGTAAAGTAACACAAGTAATAAAGTAGCACAAGTGGTACACAGCACAATTAGTAAACAGCACAAGTAGTAGACAGCACAAGTAGTAAACAACACAAGTAGTAAAGCAACACAAGTAGTAAAGTAGCATAAGTAGTAAACAGCAGAAGTATTAATCAGTACAAGTAGTAAAGAAGCATAAGTAGTATAGTAGCACAAGTAATAAACAACAGAAGTTGCAAAGTAGCACAAGTAGTAAGCAGTACAAGTAGTAAATTAGCACGAGCAGTAAACAGCACATGTAGTAAAGTAACAAAAGTGGTAAAGTAGCACAATCAGTAAACAGCACAAGTAGTAAAGTAGCGCAAGTAGTAAATAGAACAAGTATCAAACAGCACAAGTAGTAAAGTAGCACAAGTAGTATTTAGCACAAGTGGTTAAGTAGCACAAGAAGTAAACAGCATGAGTAGTAAAGTTGCACGGTAGTAAGTAGCACAAGTAGTAAAGTAGCACGAGTAGTAAAGTAGCACAAGTAGTAAAGTAGCACGAGTAGTAACAAGCACAAGTAGTAAAGAAGCACGAGTAGTAAAAGCAAAAGTAGTAAAGTAGCACGAGTAGTAAACAACACGAGTAGTAAAGTAGCACAAGAAGTAAAGTAGCACAAGTAGTAGACAGCCATTTAGTAAGAAGCGCTAGTAGTAAAAAGCACAGGTAGTAAACATTAAAAGTTATAAACAGCACAAGTGGTTAAAACACGAGTAGTAAACAGCACAAGTAGTAAAGTAATACAAGTAGTTAAGTAGCACAAGTAGTAGACAGCACAAGTAGTAAAGTAGCACAGGTAGTAAACAACACAAATATTAAACAACAGAAGTAGTAAACAGCACAATTTTAAACAGCACAAGGAGTAAAGTAGAACGAGTAGTAAACAGCACAATTAGTGAACAGCGCAAGTAGTAAACAGCACAATTAGTAAACAGCGCAAGTAGTAAACAGCAAAAGTAATAAACAGCACAAGTGGTAAAAAAACACGAGTAGTAAACAGCACAAGTAGTAAAGTAACATAAGTAATTAAGTAGCACAAGTAGTAAACAGCACAAGTAGTAAAGTAGTACGAGTAATAAGCAGCATAAATAGTGAAGTAGCACGAGTAGTAACAGGAAACGTTGTAAGGTAACGCAATTAGTAAAGTAGCACAAGTAGTTCACAGCACAAGTAGTAAACAGCACAAGTAGCAAACAACACAAGTAGTAAAGTAGCACAAGTAGTAACGTAGCACAAGTAGTAAACAGCACAAATAATAAACAGCACAAGTAGTAAATAAGCACGAGTAGTAAACAGCACAAGTAGTAACGTAGCACGAGTAGTAAACAGCACAAGTAGTAAAGTAGCACAAGTAGTTAACAGCACAAGTAGTAAAGTAGCACAAGTATTAAACAGCACAAGTAGTAAACAGCACAAGTAGTAAACAGCACAAGTAGTAAAGTAGCACGAGCAGTAAACAACACAACAACACAATTAGTAAACAGCACAAGGAGTAAAGTAGCACGAGTAGTAAACAGCACAAGTAGTAAAGTAACACAAGTAATAAAGTAGCACAAGTGGTACACAGCACAATTAGTAAACAGCACAAGTAGTAGACAGCACAAGTAGTAAAGCAACGCAAGTAGTAAAGTAGCACAAGCAGTTAACAGCAGAAGTATTAAACAGTACAAGTAGTAAAGTAGCGTAAGTATTATAGTAGCACAAGTAATAAACAACAGAAGTTGCAAAGTAGCACGAGTAGTAAGCAGTACAAGTAGTAAATTAGCACGAGCAGTAAACAGCGCATGTGGTAAAGTAACACAAGTGGTAAAGTAGCACAATCAGTAAACAGCACAAGTATCAAACAGCACAAGTAGTAAAGTAGCACAAGTAGTATTTAGCACAAGTGGTTAAGTAGCACAAGTAGTAAAGTAGCACGAGTAGTAAAGTAGCACAAGTAGTAAAGTAAAACGAGTAGTAACAAGCACAAGTAGTAAAGAAGCACGAGTAGTAAAAGCAAAAGTAGTAAAGTAGCACGAATAGTAAACAACACGAGTAGTAAAGTAGCACAAGTAGTAAAGTTGCACAAGTAGTAGACAGCCACTTAGTAAAAAACGCTAGTAGTAAAAAGCACAAGTAGTTAACATTTAAAGTAATAAACAGCAAAAGTGGTTAAAACACGAGTAGTAAACAGCACAAGTAGTAAAGTAACACAAGTAGTCAAGTAGCACAAGTAGTAGACAGCACAAGTAGTAAAGTAGCACAGGTAGTAAACAACACAAATATTAAACAACAGAAGTAGTAAACAGCACAATTTTAAACAGCACAAGGAGTAAAGTAGAACGAGTAGTTAACAGCACAAGTAGTAAATTATCACAAGTAGTAAACAGCACAATTAGTAAACAGCGCAAGTAGTAAACAGCAAAAGTAATAAACAGCACAAGTGGTAAAAACAAACACGAGTAGTAAACAGCACAAGTAGTAAAGTAACATCAGTAATTAAGTAGCACAAGTAGTAAACAGCACAAGTAGTAAAGTAGTACGAGTAGTAAGCAGCATAAATAGTGAAGTAGCACGATTAGTAAACAGCACACGTTGTAAGGTAACGCAAGTAGTAAAGTAGCACAAATAGTTCACAGCACAAGTAGTAAACAACCCAAGTAGTAAACAACACAAGTAGTAAAGTAGCACAAGTAGTAACGCAGCACAAGTAGTAAACAGCACAAATAATGAACAGCACAAGTAGTAAATAAGCACGAGTAGTAAACAGCACAAGTAGTAAAGTAGCACGAGTAGAAAACAACACAAGAAGTGAAGTAACACAAGTAGTTAAGTAGCACAAGTAGTAAACAGCACAAGTAGTAAACAACATGAGTACCAAAGTAGCACAAGTAGTATACAGCACAAGCAGTAAACAGCACAAGAAGTAAACAGCACGAGTGGTAAACAGCACAAGTAGTAAAGTAGCACGAGTAGTAAACAACACAAGTAGTAAACATCACAAGTAGTAAAGTAACTCAAGTAGTTTACAACACAAGTAGTAAACAGTAAATTATTTAAGGAGCACGAGTAGTAAACAGTACAAGTAAGAAAGTAGCACAAGTAGTAAACAGCACAAGTAGTAAACAGCACAAGTAGTAAAGTAGCACAAGTAGTAAGTAGCACAAGTAGTTAAGTAGCACGAATACTAAACAGCACAAATAGTAAAGTAGCACGATTAGTAAAGTAACACAAGCAGATAAGTAATAAAGTCACGCAGTGAAGTAACGGAGGAGTGTTTTGTCTGCACGCTCTATCAAACAGAAGCTATCTTGAAAAACACTATAGTTCTTGCTTTCCAACTGGAAATGAATAATAGTTTTTGTCATATGGGAGATTTTCTAAAATGCAAGTACCACCACTTATTTGTTCAAACTAATTGCTTACCAATTTATGTAATAATTGAAATAAGCTTCCGCTTTTTCGAGTATGGCCATCATTAAAACAGTTGTATCAAAGAACCAACATGCCTTTATTAAGATTTTGGTACTTATCTTATATGCGTAAAAAATCCATTTTTTAAACATGTATGTGTGGTTATACCTTTACCTCATAGAGACGCCTTTTAACGCTTTTGCAAACAGAGCAGACCCAGATCAGGAAGCTTTTGTAAGAGCTGCCTGATCAGGGTCTATTCTGTTTGCTAGTGGAAATATGACATAACTCTGATCCTGACAAGTAATGTCAAGTCTTTATTCTATGTACAAACATGAAAATTTATTTATAGGATTATTCATAGTGGACGGAGCCTAGGAAGAATATTCACGAAGCAAAGGGTTATCAGTGGAGTTAGAGACCTAAACATTTTGGCCCGTGATTTGGCATGCGAGCATTGAAACTGACGAGTCTGTACATTTGCGCAGCCCAACCTAGCATTCGTACTCACATATGCGATTGGTACCAAGCTCAAATGAGTCAACCCGTGTAACACGTATGAACTCATTCTTAAACTCTTTGCATGCTGGTAATTTTTCCATTTTTTGTTGTCATTTGCTTAACTTTTAGGAACACTATAAGAGTGTCAAATTGTTTGGATCCAGATTAGGACCGACGTTTGGTCGGTCCTGATCTGTGTCCAAACTGTTTGCAAGGGTTATCAGTAGACGCAAAAGTAGTCGCTAGCAAGAGAAGATTTAATGTGCATGCGCAATGGTCCATAGTTGCTTCTAGGGAAGGCATATAGTAAAACATGAGTAGATGGGGGCATTAATTGGAGTGTTTAAAAAGTTTATTTGAGTAACTTCATCCCGTGAACATGGACAACCCGAAATCAATTGGTCTTTTCAAGTTCTTAGATTCTGGGGACATATCGTTTTTGTTGTTTGAAATTGTATTACATGCAGACAGTACCTTCGAATAAAGGCATCCAAAATACGTTCACCGATTGCAATAAAGAGATGATCCAGGATTTCTCGAAAGGGGGTTCGTACGTATAAAGGTGTAGGGGTTCGCTTTGCAGATTTTATCTTATTTTTCTTAAATATCACATGAAAATGAAATTTGGTCAGACCAAATTATTTCATTTTCATATAGGATATTTAGAAATGGGGGATGGGGGAGGGCGTTCGCTTGAACCTCCTGAGCCCCCTCTGGATCCGCCACTGTGTTTACGAATGTGAGCATAGCAGATATTTACACCACACCTGGGTTTCAGTAAGATTTGATCAGAAACAGAATTTTTATTTATGACGTTTTGTTTTTCGCGATAAGTGAAAATCTTACAGTGGCGTTTCTTTTTTGCTGGGTATATTAATGATGCTCTTCTTAGAAAACAAAGTTTTACAGGAAATGTTTATATTTCCACAAGGATAAAGTACTTCTGATCTAGACCAAACCGGAACAGATGCAATACTTTAATGTTTAACGTCCCAGTCAACAGTCATCATCATGTCAAGACGGTTAGTTAACCTCACCATAATTTCCAAGAGTTAAAAGTACTGATCAGACTGCGCGTATGCGAAGGCTGATCTGAGACTTTGCTGGTCGCACATACCACATTGTTGGAAATCTCATGTCACGGTTCATATGCATTGTTCAACGTATGAAAGTGTAACTATATATATTTATGTAATATATGGAAGACCACATGTGTAAGTTAGTGTATTGTTTGTGCGTATGTGCGGGAAGATAATCCACGAGCTCTGGCGAGTAGATTGTCTCCCATACAATCGCACAGCCATACAATAACTTAAAGAGACTTAGTCTGCAACTATGAACATTTTTCTAAATTTTTTATATTTTTTCAATCATTTGTAAAAGTAGAATTAAGTTTTGCTTTCACAATAAACTTGTTCACAATAGCTGAAAACTGCATGGAAAAGTGAATTATTTTATAAAACAGGTGTGTTTTTTCTCTTGTTGGTAATTATTTGCGTCTCTCCAATAATTATAGACAGTTAATTTTATCATAAATGCTGTTGTTTTGATACTGATAATTTGTTAAGATTTACGAAATTGGTAAAATGTATTACCTGAATTTTAGTTTTTTACTGTGTTCTTGAAAAATAGAAACATTAGTTCTAAAATAAAACTATCAAAAGTTACAGACTATGCAGCTTTAAGTATTGCACCAGCATGCATGTCTGTGCATTTTTTTACATTATTAGATATTTGATGTATCACTCAAAGGTGCAACAAGGGATACTAGACGACAATCTAAATTTGTTTAACCAAATCAGTCAACAAATGAATACATGGTTGAATAAATAAATGCACCAAATGTGGTGGCAGCTGAACTGCCACAGATATTAACTGCTTTAAAGGCTATGTTCTGTTCGACTTATTGATCCGGATAGTTAAGTATTGGCTTAAGTTGTTTTAATAGAAAAGTAAGTGTAAGCCTACACCAAAAGTAATGGCAGCTAAGCTGCCACCTCTTTTGGTGTTAAATTACACACTCGTTTAACAGTGTACCAGATACATGTAGCTGTAACTGCAACCCTGTAACGATTTTGTTTTATTTTGCAACATTTGATTGTGGCATTCAGATGTGTCCACATAAGCCGAGACAACACCCTCTTACTATATAAATAGCAAAAGAAACTGAAACTTTGCTTTGTGTCACAAGGGTGCAATGACACGTGAAAAAGTACCTTCCGGCTAGGGAGTACTGATTCTCCAAAAAGAGTGTACACGTGTCCTGCTGCTAACATGCTCAATGGATCCACAGGTTTATTGAAAACAATGTGGCGTTAAACCAGATAATCCTCCCAGAAGCCATCTCAGCTGGCTCTACATAAATAATAATAATGATAATAATAATGATATTTACACTTTTGAAAAAAGTGTAAATATCATCATTATTATCATTATTATTATTATTGTTGTTGTTGTTGTTGTTGTTGTTGATGATGCTGTTGTTGCTGTTGGTGTTGTTGCAAGACATAAAACAATGTACTTTCAAATCAGTACTTTGAGCAGAAACTATGATTACAGTATATAGCCCGTTTAAAACCCGGTTTTCATTGTAGTGGAGCGTGTTTTTACTTTCCATAAGCAAGTAAAATGAACATTTGAATGACGTCTGCTTTCTTGTGTGCGTGTGCTGATGATATTTTGCAAACGATATAGACCAAGAACTGATGGCTGTCTGCCAAGGGCTCATATTAAATTGTTTACATTCATGATATTAGTCCGGAGTGTATTTTGAATATACACAGCAGTGTTGAACCGGAAATTTTCACACTTCGTAAATTTCACACCATGTGAAGAATTGGTACCAGTACGTCACTTTTGGCAAATGTGAAATTTACGTACGGCTGATTTCGATAATTTTGGGGTGTAAAATCTGTGCTCAAATTTCACATTTTTATATTTTTTAACGTGTGAAGAACTCGTAAGATGTGAAGAATTAATTGGTACCAAATTCTCACACGTGTGAAGAATCGGTACCAAATCCTCACATCTGTGAAAAATTGGTATCAAATCATCACATATGAAAAATTGGTATCAAATCTCAGACGTGTGAAGAACAGGTACAACATCCTCACACATGTTAAAATCGGTACCATATTATCACACCTATGAAGAACTGGTACTTAATCGCCATATTGTCAGTGACAAAAACTGTGAAGAATTGGAATCGAATGCAAACTGCAGCATATTCGGGGGTATTTTATCAATGTGAGAAATACGCATTTGTGCTATATGAAATTTGACTTCGTGCGTATTTTTCACAAAGTGTGAGATATTGCTACGAAATATGTGATGTATTGGTACCAATGTTTCACGTGCTGTGAGGAATTGGTACCAGTTCTTCACAGAGTGAAATTTACGAAGTGTGAAATTTGCGGTCCAAAACAGCAGGTATAACACGATTAGGGCTATTTGACGTCAAACGTCATAACGCGCGAATGCTCAACTGGATTTTGGTAATCCTCGCTTAACTCTTTCATCTGGTTTGAATCTTTAAACTTGGGATGGTCCATTGTATATATGGAGGGGTTACAGATTACACTCTCTAAAACTATTGTAAATCTTTATCTGAAGATCAGTTTTGATTTATTTCCTGATGTAGATAATTATTGCAGATTCAAATTGTGAGAAAAACACACTACGCCGAGACACGAGGAAATGGTCACCTAACGCTTTTTCATACGACAGTGACTTCTTAATGCGGATTTTGGCAAATAGTGAAGACCCGAATGAAAAGTCGCATTATGCGACATTTCATCAGGGTCTGCACTATTTGTAAAAGTACCCGTTTAGGGGTTTCCTGAAAAGAAAGGGTTAATTCAAACCATAAATCCGCATCTTTAGACAAATAAGTGAAATTTTGTTTGTTTTGTTGCTTTACGTCCCAAGTCAACAGCTATGGTCATGGCGGGACGGTCAGTTCACCTAACCACACTTTTTCCTGGACAGGCTTGAACAAGCGGTTAATCAGTAATTCGAGCACATACTTTCTCTTGTAACTGACAACAACCAATAAGTGATATGAAAAATCCTCCGATTGAGACAATATGCATTTTACAATAAAAGTCCCGTCAGATGTTTCGATATGCACACTGGTGACAGCTCCCCGAGCGTTGCATAAAGTGCGATGTGCATACATGTCCATACCTTGGTTGTTCCCATGCCTCATTTCCCCTTTCTAATGACCGGGTGGAGAACATAGTTAAAAGTGTATTATAAAGATATCTGAGCATGTTTATAATTATTTAATACTTCCGTATTTCAATCCATTCACCACATCCTTCCCATTGTCCTTTCTGAGAGAGAGAGAGAGAGAGGGATAGAGAGAGAGAGAGAGAGAGAGAGAGAGAGAGAGAGAGAGAGGTGATAAATCCTTGTATCTAGTTCTTCATTTGTCTCTGTAGCTCATTTTCCTATTACAATCTGAAGTGATAAAAGATGATAATGTTAGGCTACTTTGGCAGTTCGTGTAGTGTAGTCCCTGGTTGGAGGTCCTTTTATCCAGGTAGGGGACTACCTTAAGGGTTGTACACTGAAAAGTCTCTTATTTTAATTAGATTTTTTGTAAATTGGGTAAAAGAAACGATAGTAAGGGAATAGGTTTTTATTTCTTTGTTTATTTTTTAGAGCCTGGATTGCTTACACTCACACTTCTTGCATTTGGCTGATTCTGGTTGAGAAATGCCTTCTCAGGTTAAAAAATGCATAGTTATTGCAAGTCTCATTTTAATATCTATTTGTGGGTACTCAAAAGAACTGTCTCAGCGAAATAAGCATAAAAAGACAATCGTAGGGCCATAACTCTGAACAAATAAAGGAAAAGAAACCATAATTGAATGCGACACATAGTCTTGATCTGATATACATTCCTTTAAAGTTTCATGAGGAGAAAACTAAATGATTCAGGCAAAAACGCTTGACAAATATTGATTTCTGTGGGCTCCTCCTCCACTTTCACCCACTCCTTTTTTGGCCTCTCCTTTTTTGTCGTATTTTTAGTTGTATTTTTTAGTTACATTTTTTGTAGTTGTATTTTTTTCGTTTTTAAAGGATTTTTCGTGTGTGTTTTTTTCTTTTTTTGTCCGTTTTTTAACATACACGTATGAACATCTTAACAACAAAAGATTTACAGTACAACAAAATGTACATTACTGGTCTTCTGTTAGTGCTCTTGCATGTTCTTTTATCTGGGTGCTGGTTCTGAAAGAGAAAAGTAAAATGCTATGCGTTAATAAATTAGCTACAAATTAAGTCCATCTTCTTTTGAATGATCATTTATAACTTATGCCTTTAAGGATAATCGAGCTTCAAGAGTTTTTAAGCTTCTATAAGAATTTATTATGGTGCGTGTGCCTGCACATCACTCACATACTCACTCCCTCGCCAGTGTAAGTAAACCAATGGAGGGATTTATACACAAAACTGGAGTAGCCTAATTGATTTGTGGTGTGTAAACCTCGTATATTTTGTGTAATTTACAGGCGTGTTTCACCCATTGACATTCTGTGGGCTCCCCTCCCCTTTCACCCACTCCTTTTTTGCCTCTCCTTTTTAGTTGTATTTTTTGTTTGTTTTTTATCAAGGGTTTTTTGAAAGATTTTTTAGCGTCTTTTATCGTTTTTCTTATCGTTTTAATGTTTGTTTTTTAAACATACACGTAGGAAGATTTTAACAACAATAGATTTACAGTACAGCAAAATTTATTTTATTGGTCTTCTGGTAGTGTCTTTCTGTTCTTTTATCTGAGTGCTGGTTCTGAAAGAGAAAAGTAAAATGCTATGCGTTAATAAATTAGCTACAAATTAAGTCCATCTTTTTTTTTAATGTTTATTGGTAACTAATACCTTTAAAGATGATCAAGTTTTCAAGAGTTTTTAAGCTTCTATAAGAATTTATCCTGGTGTGTGTGTGCTTGCACATCACTCACAGACTCACTCCCTCGCCAGTGTCAGTAAACCAATGGAGGGATATATGTACAAAAATGTTGTAGCCAACTTGAATTGAGGTGTGTAAACCCCCTATATTTGTGTAATTTGCTGGCGTGCTTGACCTGTTGACAGTAACGGTAATTAAAAGCAAGTTTGTTTGATTTTCACCTATTAAACTGTTGAGATTAGGGTTTGTGATATATGTTGAAAAGGTTAAGATGCATGTGTATTGTGATAATAAAGCTGAAACAGTCGTTTGCACACATCAGTGTTCGCATTAAGAGAGGTCCTAAATGTTGTGTCCCCATCCCAGCCTTGCCATTTCAAGAAAAATATTATTAATATTATCATTCATAATGTTTATTTCTTTAAATTTAGGGCAGATGATAAATTTTGTTTCTTGCGTAAGCCTAAAGAGGAGAGCACAAACGAAAGACAAGAGAGAGAGAGTGAGAGAGAGAGCGAGAGAAGAGAGAGAGAGGGGCGATAACTCATTGTATCCAGTTCTTCATCTGTCTCTGTAGTTCAGTTTCCTCTTACAATCTGAAGTGATAAAATAATATTATGTTAGGCTCCTTTATAGTTCGTTTAGTGTAGTCCCTGGTAGGAGGTCCTTTGAGCCGGATAGGGGACTCCCTTAAGGGTTGTATACTGAAAAGTCTGTTATTTTAATTAATTTTCTGTAAATTGCGTAAAAGTTTCTATAGTACGGGAAAAGGTTTTTATTTATCTGTTTATTTTTCAGAGCCTTGATCGCTAACCCTCACACTTCTTGCATTGGGCTGATTCTGGTCTCAGGTTAAAAAATGCATAGTAATTGCAAGTCTCATTTTAATATTTATTTGTGGGCACTCAAAAGAACTGTCTCAGCAAAATAAGCGTAAAAAGACAATCAAAGGGCCATACCTCTGAACAAATAAAGGAAATGCAACCATAATTGTATGCGACACATAGTCTTGATCTGATATACATTCCTATAAAGTTTCATGAAGAGAAAACTAAATAATTCAGGCAAAAACTCTGGACAAATATTTTTTATGTGGGCTCCTCCTCCCCTTTCACCCACTCCCTTTTTGGCCTCTCCCTTTTTTTGTTGTATTTTTTTCAGTTGTATTTTTTTCGTTTTTTTTTTCTGTTTTTATTTCGTTTTTTCTTTCGTTTTTCGTTTTTTAACATACTCTAAGGAACATTTTATCAACAAAAGATTTACAGTTCAACGAAATGTACATTATTGGTCTTCTGGTAGTGCTCTTTCTGTTCTTTAATTTGAGTGCTGGTTCTGAAAGAGAAAAGTAAATTGCTATGCGTTAATAAACTAGTTGCTAATTAAGTCATTCTTTTTTTTTGAATGTTCATTGATATCTTTTGCCTTTAGGGATGATCAAGTTTTCAAGCGTTTTTAAGCTTCTCTGAGAATTTATCACTGTGTGTGTGTGCCTGCACATCGCTCACAGACTTACTCCCTCGCCAGTGTTAGTAAACCATTGGAGAAAATTATGTACAAAACTGGAGTAGCCTACTTGAATTGTGGTGTGTAAAACCTGACTATTTTGTGTAATTTGCTTGCGTCTTTGACCTGTTGACAGAAACGGTAATTAAAAGCAAGTTTGTTTGATGTTCACCTGTTAAACTGTTGAGATTAGGGTATGTGATACATGTTGAAAAGGTAGAGATGCATGTGTATTGTGATATAAAATCTGAAACAGTTGTTTGCACACATCGGTGTACGCACTGAGAGAGAGATCCTAAATGTTGTGTTCCTATCCCAGCCTTGCCATTTCAAGAAAAAAACATCATCATTATCATCCATTATGTTTAATTCCTTAAAGTTAGAGCTGATGATAGATTTTGTTCTAAAAGTTAGACTAAAGATTAGAGTACAGAAGGAAGACACAAGAGAGAGAGAGAGAGAGAGAGAGTGAGAGAGAGAGAGAGAGGCGATAGCTCCTTGTATCCAGTTCTTCATTTGTCTCTGTAGCTCAGTTTCCTCTTACAATCTGAAGTGATAAAAGAATATAGTGTTAGGCTCCTTAAGTAGTATATTTAGTGCAGTCCTTGGTTTGAGGTCCTTTTATCCAGGTAGTGGACTCCCATACGAGTTGTATACTGAAAAGTCTCTTATTATAATTAATTTTTGAAATTGGGTAGAAGTTACTTTAGTAAGGGAATAGGTTTTTATTTCTTTGTTTATTTTTCAGAGCCTAAATTGCTATCCTTCAAACTTCTTGCATTGGGCTGATTCTGGTTGAGAAAGGCCTACTCAGGTTAAAAAATGCATAGTTATTGCAAGTCTCTCATTTTAATATCTATTTGTGGGTACTCAAAAGAACTGACTCAGCGAAAAAAGCATAAATAGACAATCAACGGGCCATAACTCTGAACAAATTAAGGAAATGCAACCATAATTGTATGCGACACATAGTCTTGATCTGATATACATTCCTATAAAGTTTCATGAAGAGAAAACTAAATGATTCAGACAAAAACACTGGACAAATATTTTTTCTGTGGGCTCCTCCTCCCCTTTCACCCACTCCTTTTTATCGCCTCTCCTTTTTTGTTGTATTTTTTGGTTGTATTTTTTAGTTGTCTTTTTAGTTACATTTTTTCTGTTTTCTTTTAACGTATTTTTTTCTCTTTTTTTGTTTTTTTAGCAATAGTTTTACAGTTCAGCGAAATATACATTGTTGGTGTTCTGGTAGCGCTCTTTCTGTTCTTTTATCTGAGTGCTGGTTCTGAAAGAGAAAAGTCAAATGCTATGCGTTAATAAATTAGCCACAAATTAAGTCCATCATTTTCTTTGAATGTTTATTTATAACTTATGCCTGTAAAGATGATCAAGTTTTCAAGAGTTTTTAAGCTTCTATAAGAAATTATCATAATGTGTGTGCCTGCACATTACTCACAAACTTACTACCTCGCCAGTGTCAGTAAACAAATGGAGGAAATTATGTACAAAACTGGAGTGTACCTACTTGAATTGTGGTGTGTAAACCCTGAATATTTTGTGTAATTTGCTTGGGTCTTTGACCTGTTGACAGAAACGGTAATTAAAAGCAAGTTTGTTTGATTATTACCTGTTAAACTGTTTAGATTAGGGTATGTGATACATGTTGAAAAGGTAGAGATGTATGTGTATTGTGATATTAAATCTGAAACAGTTGCTTGCACACATCAGTGTACGCACTGAGAGAGCACAGAAAGAAAGACACAAGAGAGAGAGAGAGAGAGAGAGAGAGAGAGAGGCGATAACTCCTTGTATCCAGTTCTTCATCTGTCTCTGTAGCTCAGTTTCCTCTTACAATCTGAAGTGATAAAAGAATATAGTGTTAGGCTACTCCTTCCCTTTCACCCACTCCTTTTTTGGCCTCTCTCTTTTTTTGTTGTATTTTTTTAAGTTGTATTTTTTAAGTTGTATTTTTTTAGTCGAATTTTTTCGTTTTTTTCTGTTTTTTATTTCGTTTTTTTTTCTTTCGTTTTTCGTTTTTTAAAACACTCTAAGGAACATTTTAACAGCAATAGATTTACAGTTCAGCGAAATATACATTATTGGTGTTCTGGTAGTGCTCTTTCTGTTCTTTATTCTGAGTGCTGGTTCTGAAAGAGAAAAAGAAAATTCTATACGGTAATTAATTAGTCACGAATTAAGTCCATCTTTTTTAATGTTCATTTATAACTTCTGCCTTTAAGGATGATCCAGTTTTCAAGAGTTTTTAAGCTTCTATAAGAATTTATCATGGTGCGTGTGCCTGCACATCACTCACAGACTAACTCCCTCGCCAGTGTCAGAGAACCAATGGACGGATTTATGTACAAAACTGAAGTAGCCTAATTGAATTGTGGTGTGCAAACCCCCTATATTTTGTGTAATTTGCAGGTGTGTTTGACCTGTTGACAGTAACGGTAATTAAAAGCAAGTTTGTTTGATGTTCACATGTTAAACTGTTGAGATTAGGGTATATGATACATGCTGAAAAGAATGAGATGCGTGTGTATTGTGATATTAAAGCTGAAACAGTTGTTTGCATACTTCGATGTAATAGTCAGGGGCGATCGGGACTCCCGTGCGAATTTGATGCCGATTTATGGTGACCTATACCAAATCAA
The DNA here is from genome assembly GCA_964019695.1 of Loripinus fragilis. NCBI lineage: Eukaryota > Metazoa > Mollusca > Bivalvia > Lucinida > Lucinidae > Loripinus > Loripinus fragilis. Next base: position 47,702,833 of record OZ026527.1, read on the forward strand.
ACTTTAGGGGATAACTAATGAAAATCACCTGGTCACCCATCTGAGTTTCACGTCTGGACGTCATTATGACGTCATCAAAATAACGTATATTGTATCAGTGCAATTTAAATTGTAAGTCCATTGTAGTCTATGGCGATCAGGACTTTCTTGCATTTTGTTTGCCAATTTCAGTCGAAATGCACTAAATTTAATCTTAGGAGGTTAATAATTAAAATTAACATGTCGCCCATAGTGTTTTGCACCAGAACAAAAGATGACGTCATTGAAATGACGCCTAATATGTAAATACCACATATATATGCGTTTGTCAATTTCCAACGCATGGAAATATTCCTTTAATAAACTGGCAGCCTTATCATGACTGAATACAAACTCTTTTAAATCGTAATATACTAAATATATTCAGATAGTGTGAAGTCAGTTCGAGGGTGGGACGTAAATGCCGTCACGATTTACGTATAGAAAGACAGTGGAGTGAATGAAAAACACGATAATGAACGGTGTAAATATAATCTCTTATGCTTATATATATATAGATGTACCACGACCTCTGACCAATGACCTTTGGGTCTTTCTATTTCAAGCGATTGATGCAGAATACGTAAAGTGAGCCAGTCCGGGTAGAACATATGTGTATGTCAAAGCTTTTATAGTAAATGTAAATAAATGCCCGAAAACCTTTTTTACTAGTACAACATATCAATATTGTAAATAGAGTCACGCTCAAAAGCTTTTGGCTTATCTGTAGCTGCTTATCCTACACTCAAAGAGAAGATAGTAGTAATAATCATTTGCATCCACTATCAACCAAACTCATTATGGTCCGATTTTGACCCCTGGAGGATCAAACGTTAAAAGAGTCTACTTAGTAGTAAGTTCATGATACGGAAATGAGGATAAACCCTCTACAAGTTACCCATTGTACTTCGATAGCACGGCCAATAGAAAACTGTTACAATCTGATTTATCTTTCGCATGCTTAAAGGTAGGATCGTCTTCAAAGGTCAAAATCGGACAATAAGGCATTCTTGTTGATACGGCTAAAGAAATATCTGAATCCACATGAAAATAGTTTTTCAAAAGTCATAAGCATATTGCACTGGCAATATTTTACATGAGTCCTCTTCTGCTCCACTGCAACACAAATTAGTACAATATAAATAGTTTACTTGTACTTACACCGAGATGTTTCGCATACAGACATGCTGCAACTACATTTTATCAGCTGCAGAGGGGTTTCGGGAGGCAGGAGGCAACATGCGCGGATCCAGGGATTTTTGTCAGTCTTATTTAGTCCTCAGCTTATTTTACAGTTTACAGAGTGGGTCCAATGGTTTTATTGCTGAGAAAACTAAACTTATACTTTACCAAGGATCCAGAGGGGGTCCATTATTTTCCAGAGGGGGGTGTCAAAGTTTTTCCTGGGGGGGGGGGGGTCCAAATGCTAATTTCTTTAGAAACCCATGTGCGTACTTGTTATTTTCCAGGGGGAGGGGGTGTCCGGACCCCCTATCCGCCTATTGATCCGCACATGGGCAATGTCATCATAACGGGACAATATTTATCACAGTCCCGCTTATAACCATAATTGTCAGGCATTGATTTGTCAGGATTAATGACAGATGAGGTTTTCCAAATGATGCACTGGTACTGCGCACGTTTGACACCTTCGAGAAACACAGCTCTTGGAAGTGGTAGTTTTTGCAATGCAGCTTTTTTCTCCCAAATCCACTACGTCAACGCAGTGAGTCAATCAATATCGGTGACTGGCTAATACAAAGTAAGAAACACGGCAAAGATAAGGAATCGATACAATCAAATACCACACCTGACCCAGGATACCAATGGGAAAGTAAAAAAACTCACAGTTAGACATCACAGACGAGAGCTAAGAAGTCAGGACAATTTACAAATATATTACTCTAGTGCATCCGCCACAGAGCTTTCTAAGGGCACTGAGCCGAGGTGAAAGAATGCTTCGTGGATAGAGTCTCTAGCATAGCTAAATGCCTGCCAATATGATTTCTTGCTCTTTCCTGACATTGAACTAGTTAATATCAGCACCTGAAAGTGCATGGAATTCGGTCAGAGCCCTGGTTGTGACATCACCAATGCCACATTGACATCTTTGATAAGTGTTTTGATCTTAGAAACTTGATGATATATGAGCAAGACTCTCAAGAAAATGTAAAATATCAACACTCTGCAATTGTTTTATATATGTTTTATTTAAGCGGTGGAAACGAAATTTGCTCCTCTGCAAAACTGGGAGTAGGGTTTTGCATTAGCTCATATAAGACAAAACATTTAAGATAGAAAAGCAAACTTTGGTTTTTGTATTCGTCAATTGAGTATAGGTTTGTTAAACCTAATCTAAAACGATATGTATTTATATTCCATAGGGAACAATGTAAAACACATATGAAAATTTTACTCTTAATTCAATATTTCGGCCAAAGGCCCTTATCAAGAAAAAAACATGCACTTCAATGTCAACTACATAGTCTCTGTTCCATCATCTTTTAGTTGACATTGAAGTGCATGCTTTCTTGATAATGGCCGTTGGCCGAACTATTGAATTACGAGTAAAATTTTAATGATAATCTAAAACGGTTTGAAACCGACTCAGAGCAGTCGTTAAACTAAATGACGATAGCCAAAATTACCACTTTTAAATTATAATAAAGTTCATGTGAACGCACATTATACAACATGTAGCTGTAAACAGCTGTCATATATATTAAAGTCATCCAGTAATTTGCAGACTATTAGAATGTTCATTGATTAGCTAGTTTTAAAGTCTTTTTTCTGTAGCTCAAACTTTCAATTTTCTTATTCTCAAATTGATAAAGTAACATATGTAACAAGCTGTTACAGGCTAACACCCATGCTTACAGTGTTCAAGCATATCCTATTCGATGCACCTTGAATTGGTACATACGATAGAGTATATCTAAAAGAGTTTGGGATTGAGCAGGTCAATACTCAGCTTGCAGTCAAAATCTTGTTTGATGATTATTCTGGTTTTTTTATGAGATGAGGAGAACAATTATTTTACAAGAGAAGCAGAAATAATAATCGATATTGTATTTGACTTGGATAAGGATTGGTTTAGAATATTAAATTAGAAAGGGATATTTACTAAATTGTACTGTTTAAATGTGAAACGATTATTTTCTATGTTCCTCTAGGATGTATCTTTATTTTAGAATTATTCATATTAGGAAATATTGAAAACATATATTTATAACATCTGTAACAAAGGTACAGGGGCTTAATAATCATCAATATCTAAGATTTAGGCACCAGAGGCTGGAGACTTTAGCTAGGAAAACATGCAAAATATATTCATTTTATCCTGAAATATCATCTCTTACATCAAGTCAATGTCCTTGCTCATTAATTATGTCATGTAACATATGTTACAACCTTTAACAAGTGCTTCAATCTTGTTGTTAAACCTGCAAATTCTATAATTTTAATAATATGAGCAAGACAATCCCAAATATGCAAGATATCCAACAGCAGCAAATGTTTTCATATATTTTTACTTAAATGATGCCTACCAAATTTGGCTCCTTAAAATTGGGTATAGCCTTTGGGTTGTTTAATTGCACGCATACGACACTATATTTAAAGTATAAAAGCAAACTTTTAATTTTCTCTAACCAAAATGAGTTTGTTGGTACAAATAAATCAAAACATTTTGGAAAATGAACATATCAGCTAAAAAGTAAATGATATTGGTCACAATTTTTATATTTAAAGGGTGATCTAATCAAAGTAACGTACATAACACCACAGGAAGCTGTAATTTTGCTCCAAAAGAATTCATATGTAGCTAAAGTTGTCAATATGCAGACCATATGAGTAATTTAAATAATTAGTAATCTTTCTGTAGCTCAAACTTTTAATTTTTTTTTCTAAATTTAATATGGTAACATATGTAACAGGCTGTCAGAGACTAACGCCCCGGCAAACATAGTGACAACATCTAATAAAAGACGCAGCTTGGAATCGTCTTTTAGATAGGATAAGCTTGCAAAATTCCCCAGGGGGAGCAATAACATTCTCAGCCATCAGTCTAAAGGTGGCCCGATGAGCTGGGTATTTGCAGGAAATCTACGGAATTTTGCATGCAAAATATAGTTATCGATAAATAATTCATCGTCAAAGTCAGGTAAAGCATTGATGTAACCATCGTATGACTAAAATAATTGATTTTATGTTTAAAAAAGCGTTCGTGTTGGATAAATATGACCATACCAACACAAACTATAGCGTTTATTAACGGGCAGTTATGGTCGCCATATTTATGACGTCATAACTAGCCTCAGACGCGGATTTGAGATGGGTGACCACCTTTAAATTCAAGGTAAGACTCCACTGAAGGTTTTGATATAGGTCACCATAAATCGGCACACAATTCGCACGGGACCTATTTTTGGTCCCTAAGGGCCCTGACTATAAGCACTAAGAGAGGTCCTTAGTGTGGTGTTCTGATCCCAGCCTTGCCATTTCAAGAAAAAATTATTAACATTATCATCCATTTTGTTTATTTCTTTAAAGTTAGAGCAGATGATAAATTTTGTTCTTATCATAAGACTAAAGAGGAGAACATAGAAAGAAAGACACATGAGAGAGAGAGAGAGAGAGAGAGAGAATGTAAGAGAGAGAGAGAGAGAGAGAGAGAGAGAGAGAGAGAGAGAGAGAGAGAGAGAGAGGGGGGCGATAACTAAAGATGAGAGCACAGAAAGAAAGACACAAGAGAGAGAGAGAGAGAGAGAGAGAGAGAGAGAGAGAGAGGCGATAACTCCTTGTATCCAGTTCCTCATCTGTCTCTGTAGCTCAGTTTCTTCTTACAATCTGAAGTGATAAAAGAATATAATGTTAGGCTCCTTAAGTAGTTCGTTTTGTGTAGTCTCTGGTTGGAGGTCCTTTTATCCAGGAAGGGGACTCCCTTAAGGGTTGTATACCGAAAAGTTTCTTATTTTAATTAATTTTCATTTAATTGGGTAAAAGTAACTATAGTAAGGGAATAGTTTTTTTTTAATTATTTGTTTACTTTCCAGAGCCTTGATTGTTAACCCTCACACTTCTTGCATTGAGCTAATTCTGGTTGAGAAAGGCCTACTCAGGTTAAAAATGCAGTTATTGCAAGTCTCATTTTAATATTTGCTTTTGGGAACTCAAAAGAACTGTCTAGGCCAGACAGTTCCATTGTGTACACAAATGACTATATTCAATAGGATATGGGCGTTGTATCTTTGTAGATTTAATGTTCACTTACTATATATTTTTACTATTACATATATGATATTTACCTATTTATGCATTTATTAAATTCTCTTTCTTATTTGTTTTTTTTTTTTTTTTTTTTTTTTTGGGGGGGGGGGGGGTGAGGGGGTTTGGGGGCAAAGGCTAGTTCAAAAGGTATAGATAAAACGTCACAACACATACATATAATAAATGGAATGTTAGTATTTAAAATCTAAAAGAGGGAGGGAAAACCAATTAAATAAGGCTAAAACACTGGACCAATCTAAAAAGAATGAAAAAGAGAAAACGATAAGGATTAGTAGTGGCTAAAACAGGGGGCAGGGCGAGGCAGGCCAACCTAAGGAAAAAAAGAGAAAAGGAATGGATTAGTAGGGACTAAAAACAAGGGGCCGGGCAGGCCAAACTAAGGAAAAAAGAGAAAACAAATGGATTAGTAGGGGCTAAAAAAAGGGGATGGGGCGGGCCAACCTAATAAAAAAAAAGAGAGAAAACAAATGGATTATTAGGGGCTAAAAACAGGGGGCGGGGCGGGCCAACCTAAGGAAAAGAGAGAAAATGAATGATTATTACTGGCCAAAAAACAGGGGGCAGGGCGGGCCAACCTAAGGAAAAAACAGAAAACAAATGGATAAGTAGGGGCATAAAACAGGGGGCGGGGCGGGCCAACCTTAGGAAAAAAGAGAAAATGAATGGTTTAGAAGGGGCTTAAAACAGGGGCGGGAGGGCCAACCTAAGGAAAAAAGAGAAATCGAATGGATTAGTAGGGGCTAAAAACAAGGGGCGGGTTGGGACGACCTAAGGAAAAAAACAGAAAACAAATGGATTAGTAGGGGCTAAAAACAAGGGGCGGGGCGGGCCAACCTAAGGAAATGAGAGAAAACGAATGATTAGTAGGAGCTAAAAAAAGGGGGCAGGGCGACCAACCTAAGGAAAAAAGAAAAAAAACAAATGGATTAGTAGGGGCTAAAAACACGGGGCCGGGCGGGCCAACCTAAGGAAAAAAGAAAACAAATGGATTGGTAGGGGCTAAAACAGGGGGCTGGGTGGGCCAACCTTAGGAAAAAAGAGAAAATGAATGGATTAGTAGGGGCTAAAAACAGGGTGCGGGAAGGGCCAACCTAAGGAAAAGAGAGAAAACAAATGGATTAGTAGGGGCTAAAAACAGGGGATGGGAAGGGCCAACCTTAGGAAAAAAGAGAAAATGAATGATAAGTAGGGGCCAAAAACAGGATGCAGGGCTGGCCAATCTAAGAAAAAAAGAGAAAACGAATGATTAGTAGGGGCTAAAAAAAGGGGGCGGGGCGGGCCAACCGAAGGAAAAGAGAGAAAATGAATGGATTAATAGGGGCTTAAAACAGGGGGCAGGGTGGGCCAACCTAAGGAAAAAATAGAAAATGAATGATTAGTAGGGGCTTAAATCAGGGGGCGAGGCGGGCCAACCTTAGGAAAAGAAAAAACGAATGGATTAGTAGGGGCTAAAAACCGGGGGCGGGCCAGCCTAAAGAAAAAAAGAGAAAACAAATAGATAAGTAGGGCCTAAAACCAGGGGCAGAGTGGGCCAACCTAAGGAAAAAAAGAGAAAACAAATGGATTAGAAGGGGTTAAAAACAGGGGGCAGGGCGGGCATCCTAAGGGAAAAAAAAGAAAATGAATGGATAAGTAGAGGCTAAAAACAGGGGGCGGGTAGGGCCAAACTTGGAAAAAAAGAGAAAACGAATGGATTAGTAGGGGCTAAAAACAGGGGCGGGGCGGGCAAACCTAAGGAAAAAAAAAGAAAATGAATGGATAAGTAGGGGCTAAAAACAGGGGGCGGGGCCGGCCAACCTAAGGTAAAAGAGAAAACGAATGGATTATAAGGGGCTAAAAACAGGGGGGCAGGGCGGGCCATACTGAGGAAAAAAGAGAAAAGGAATGGGATAGTAGTGGATAAAAACAGGGGGCTGGGCGGGCCAACCTAAGGAAAAAAGAAAAAAAGAATGGTTATTGGGGGCTAAAAACAGGGGGCGGGGAGGGCCAACCTAAGGAAAAAAAGAGAAAACGAATGGATAAGTTGTGGCTAAAAACAGGGGTAGGGGTGGCCAACCTAAGGGAAAAAAGAGAAAACGAATGGATTAGTAGGGGCTAAAAACAGGGGGTGGGACAGGCCAACCTAAGGAAAAGAGAGAAAACAAATGGATTAGTAGGAGCTAAAACCAGGGGGCAGGGCGGGCCAACCTAAGGAAAAAAGAGGAAATGAATGATTAGTTGGGGCCAAAAACAGGAGGCAGGGCTGGCCAACCTAAGGAAAAAAAAGAGAAAATGAATGGATTAGGAGGGGCTAAAAAAAGGGGCGGGATGGGCTAACCTAAGGAAAAGAGAGAAAACAAATGGATTAATAAAGGGCTAAAAACAGGGGGCAGGGTGGGCAACACTAAGGAAAAAAGAGGAAATGAATGATTAGTAGGGGCCAAAAACAGGAGGCAGGGCTGGCCAACCTAAGGAAAAAAAGAGAAAACGAATTGATTAGGAGGGGCTAAAACAGGAGGCGGGGCGGGCCAACCTAAGAAAAAAAAGAAGAAAATGAATGAATTAGTAGGGGCTAAAAACAGGGAGTGGGCCAACCTTGGAAAAAAGAGAAAACGAATGGATTAGAAGGAGCTAAAAACAGGGGGAGGGGCAGGCCAACCTTAGGAAAAAAGAGAAACAAATGAATAAGGAGGGCTAAAAACAGGGGGCAGGGTGGGCAACCTAAGGACAAAATAAACATGAATGGATTAGTAGGGGCTGAAAACAGGGGGCGGGGCAGGCCACTAAACGAAAAGAGAGAAAACAAATGGATTAGCAAGGGCTAAAAACAAGGGGCTGGGTGGGCCAACATAAGGGAAAAAAGGAAAAGTAGGGGCTAAAAACAGGGGGTGTGGCGGGCTTACCTTAGGAAAAAAGAGAAAAACAAATGGATTGGTTATGGCTAAAAAAAGGGGTGGGGGGGTGGGAGGGCCAACCTAAGGAAAAAAGAGAAAAAATAATGGATTAGAAGGGGCTAAAAACTGGGGGCAGGGTGGGCCAACCTTAGGAAAAAAGAGAAAACGAATGGATCAGTAGGGGCTAAAAAAGGGGCAGGGCAGGCCAACCTAAGGAAAAGAGAGAAAACAAATGGATTAATAGGGCTAAAAACACAGGGCCGGGTGGGCCAACCTAAGGAAAAAAGAAAAAAATGAATGTATTAGTAGGGGCTAAAAATAGGGGCCGCGCAGGCCAACCTAAGGAAAAAAGAGAAAACAAATGGATTAGTAGGGGCTAAAAACAGGGGGCCGGGAGGGCCAACCTAAAGAAAAAAGAGAAAACGAATGGTTAAGTAGGGGCTAAAAAAAGGGGGTGGGGCAGGCCAACCTAAGGAAAAAACAGAAAACAAATGGATTAGTAGGGGCTAAAAACAGGGGTCGGGGCGAGCCAGGCCAACCTAAGGAAAATAGAAAACGAATGGATTAGTAGGGGCTAAAAACCGGAGGTTGGCAGGCCAACCTTTGGAACAAAAGAAAAAACAAATGGATAAGTAGGGCCTAAAAACAAGGGGCGGATTTTGCCAACCTAAGGAAAAACAAGGGGCTGATTTGGCCAACCTAAGGAAAAAAAAACAAATGGATTAGTAGGGGCTGAAATAGGGGGGGGGGGTGGGCAAACCTAAGCAAAAAAAGAGAAAACGAATGGATTAGTAGGGGCTAAAAACAGGGGGCGGGGCAGGCCAACCTAAGGAAAAGAGAAAACAAATTAATTAGTTGGGGCTAAAAACGGGGGTTGGGCGGGCAAGCCTAAGGAAAAGAGAGAAAACGAATGATTTGTAGGATCTAAAAACAGAGGACAGGGCGGGCCAACCTAAGGAAAAAAGAGAAAACAAATGTATTAGTAGGGGCTAAAAACAGTGGGTTGGGTGGCCAACCTAAGGAAAAAAAGAGCAAACGAATAGATTAGTTGGGGCTAAAAACAGGGGGCGGGGCAGGCCAACCTAAGGAATAGAGAGAAAACAAATGGATTAGTAGGGGCTAAAAACAGGGGGCAGGGCGGGCCAACCTAAGGAAAAAAGAGAAACAGAATGATTAGTAGGGGCCAAAAACAAGAGGCAGGGCTGGCCAACCTAAGTAAAAAAGAGAAAAGGAATGGATTAGTAGGGGCTAAAATTAGGGGGCGGGGCAGGCCAACCTAAGGAAAAGAGAGAAAACAAATTGATTAGTTGGGCTAAAAACAGGGGGCATGGTGGGCAACCTAAGGAAAAAAGAGAACACGAATGGATTAGTAGGGGCTAAAAACAGGGGGCGGGGCAGGCCATTTTAGGAAAAGAGAGAAAACAAATGAACAAGTAGGGGCTAAAAACAGGGGGCGGGGCAGGCCAACCTTAGGAAAAGAGAGAAAACGAATGATTAGTAGGGGCTAAAAACCGGGGGCAGGGTGGGTAAACATAAGGAAAAAAGCAAAAGGATAAGTAGGGGCTAAAAACAGGGGATGTGGCAGGCCAACTTGAGGAAACAAGAGAAAACAAATATTGGTAGGGGCTAAAAACAGGTGGCGGGCGGGCCTACCTAAGGAAAATAGAGAAAATGAATGATTAGAAGGGGCTTAAAACAGAGGGCAGGGCGGGCCAACCTAAGGAAAAAAAACATGGATTATAAGGGGCTAAAAACAGGGTGCGTTGCGGCCCAACCTAAGGAAAAACGACAAAACGAATGGATTATTAGGGGCTAAAACTAGGGGGCGGTGGCCAACCTAAGGAAACAAGAGAAAAACTAATGGATTAGTAAGGGCTAAAAACAGGGGGCGGGGCAGACCAACCAAAGGAAAAGAGAAAAAACAAATGGATTAGTAGGGGATAAAAACGGGGGCGGGGAGGGCCAACCTAAGGAAAAAAGAGAAAATGAATGGAATAGTAGGGGCTAAAAACAGGGTTCAGGGAGGGCCAACCTAAGGGGAAAAAATAAAAAAACGAATTGATTATTAGGGGCTATAAACAGGGGGCGGCGTAAGCAAACCTAAGGAAAGAAGAGAAAACAAATGGATTAGTGTGGGCGTAAAACAGGGGGCGGGGCGGGCCAACCTAAGGAAAAAAAGAGAAAACAAATGGATAAGAAGGGGCAAAAAACAGAGGGTGGGGAGGGCCAACCTAAGGAAAAAAGAAAAAACAAATGGATTAGAAGGGGCTAAAAACAGGGGACGGGGCAAGCCAACCTAAGGAAAAGAGAGAAAACGAATGATTAGTAGGGGCTCAAAACAGCGGACAGGGCGTGCCAACCTGTGGAAAAGAGAGAAAACAGATGGATTATTAAGCCTAAAAACAGGGGCCAGGGTGGACCAACCTACGGGAAAAAGATAAACGAATGGATTAGTAGGGGCTAAAAACAGGGGGCAGGGTTGGCCAACCTAAGGAAAAACGAGAAAACGAATGGATTAGTAGGGGCTAAAAAAGGGGGCGGGGCAGGCCAGCCTAAGGAAAAGAGAGAAAACAAATGGATAAATAGGGCTTAAAACACAGAGCGGGGCAGGCCAGCCTAAGGAAAAGAGAAAATGAATGGATTAGTAGGGGCTAAAAATAGGGGGCGGGGCAGGCCAACCAAAGGAAAAGAGAGAAAACAAATGGATTAGTAGTTGCCAAAACAGGGGGGGGGGGAGGGCAAACCTAAGCAAAAAGAGAAAACGAATGGATTAGTAGGACTTAAACACAGGGGCGGGGCAGGCCAACCTAAGGAAAAAAGAGAAAATGAATGGATTAGTAGGGGCTAAAAACAGGGGGCGGGGCAGGCCAACCTAAGGAAAAAAGAGAAAACAAATGGATTAGTAAGGGCTAAAAACAGGGGGCGGGGTGGGCCAACCTAAGGACAAAAGAGAAAACAAATGGATTAGTAGGGCCTAAAAACAAGGGGCGGAGTGGGCCAACCTAAGGAAAAAAAGATAAAAAAAGGGATAAGTAGGGGCTAAAAAACAGGGGGGGGGGATGGGCAAATCTAAGCAAAAAAGAGAAAACGAATGGATTAGTAGGAACTAAACACAGGGGCGGGGCAGGCCAACCTAAGGAAAAAAAATGGATTAGTAGGGGCTAAAAACAGGGGGCGGGGCAGGCCAACGTAAGGAAAAGAGAGAAAACGAATGATCAGTAGGGGCTAAAAACAGGGGTCAGGGCGGGCCAACTAAGGAAAAAAGAGAAATCAAATGGATTAGTAGGGACTAAAAACAGGGGGCGGGACGGGCCAACCGAAGGAAAAAGAGAAAACGAATGGATTAGTAGGGGCTAAAAACAGGGAGGGCGAGGGCCAACCTAAGGAAAAAAGAGAAAAAGAATGGATAGATAGGAGCTAAAAACAGGGGGCGGGTTGGGCCAACCTAATGAAAAAAAGAAAACGAATGGATTAGTAGGGGCTAAAAAAAAGGTGGCGGGGCAGGCCAGCCTAAGGAAAAGAGAGCAAACAAATGGATAAATAGGGCTAAAAACACAGATTGGGTTGGGCGGACCTAAGGAAAAAAGAAAAAAATGAATGGATTAGTAGGGGCTAAAATAGGGGGCAGGGCAGGCCAACCTAATGAAAAAAGAGAAAACAAATGGATTAGTAGGGGCTAAAAACAGGGGGCCGGGAGGGCCAACCTATGGAAAAAAGAGAAAATGAAGGGTGTAGTAGGGGCTAAAAAAGGGGGCGGGGTAGGCCAACCTAAAGAAAAAACAGAAAACAAATGAATTAGTAGGGGCTAAAAAAAGGGGGCGGGGCAGGCCAGCCTAAGGAAAAGAGAGAAAACAAATGGATTAGTAGTTGCTTAAACATGGGGGGGGGATGGGAAAACCTAAGCAAAAAAGAGAAAACAAATGGATTAGTAGGGGCTAAACAAAGGGGCGGGGCAGGCCAACCTAAGGAAAAGAAAAAGTAAATTGATTAGTTGGGGCTAAAAACAGGGGTTGGGCGGGCCAACCTAAGGAAAAAAGAGAAAACAAATGGATTAGTAGGGGCTAAAAACAGGGGGCGGGGTGGGCCAACCTAAGGAAAAAGAGAAAACGAATGGATTAGTAGGGGCTAAAAAACAGGGAGGGGGAGGGCCAACCTAAGGAAAAAAGAGAAAAATAATGGATTAGTAGGGGCTAAAAACAGGGGGCGGGTCGGGTCTTTTTTCCTTAGGTTGGCCCATCCCGCCCCCTGTTTTTAGCCCCTACTAATCCATTCTTTTCAAGTTTTCCCTTAGGTTTGCCCTCCCCCTCCCTGTTTTTTAGCCCCTACTAATCCATTCGTTTTCTCTTTTTCCTTAGGTTGGCCCGCCCCGCCCCCTGTTTTTAGCCCCAACTAATCCATTTGTTTTCTCTTTTTTCCTTAGGTTGGCCCGCCCCGTCCCCTGTTTTAGCCCCTACTAATCCATTTGTTTTCTCTTTTTTCCTTAAGTTGGCCCGCCCTGACCCCTGTTTTTTAGCCCCTACTAATCCATTCGTTATTTCTTGTTCCTTAGGTTGGCCTGCCCTGCCCCCTGTTTTTAGCCCCTACTAATCCATTTGTTTTCTCGTTTTTCCTTAGGTTGGCCCGCCCCGCCCCATGTTTTTAGCCCCTACTAATCCATTTGTTTTCTCTTTTTTCCTTAGGTTGGCCCACTCCGCCCCTTGTTTTTAGGACCTACTAATCAATTTGTTTTCTCTTTTTTCCCAAGGTTGGCCCACCCCACCCCCTGTTTTTAGCCCTTACTAATCCATTTGTTTTCTCTTTTTTCCTTAGGTTGGCCCGCCCGGCACCATGTTTTTAGCCCCTACTAATCTATTTGTTTTCTCTTTTTTTCTTAGATTGGCCCACTCCGCCCCTTGTTTTTAAGGCCCTACTAATCAATTTGTTTTCTCTTTTTTCCCAAGGTTGGCCCGCCCCGCCCCCTGTTTTTAGCCCCAACTAATCCATTTGTTTTCTCTTTTTTCCTTAGGTTGGCCCGCCCCGTCCCCTGTTTTAGCCCCTACTAATCCATTTGTTTTCTCTTTTTTCCTTAAGTTGGCCCGCCCTGACCCCTGTTTTTTAGCCCCTACTAATCCATTCGTTATTTCTTGTTCCTTAGGTTGGCCCGCCCTGCCCCCTGTTTTTAGCCCCTACTAATCCATTTGTTTTCTCTTTTTTCCGTAGGTTGGCAAGCCCCGCCCCTTGTTTTTAGCCCCTACTAATCCATTTGTTTTCTCTTTTTTCCTTAGGTTGGCCCACCCCGCCCCCTGTTTTTAGCCCTTACTAATCCATTTGTTTTCTTTTTTTTCCTTAGGTTGGCCTGCCCCGCCCCCTGTTTTTAGCCCCTACTAATCCATTTGTTTTCTCTTTTTTCCTAAGGTTGGCCCATTCCGCCCCATGTTTTTAGCCCAAACTAATCCATTTGTTTTCTCTTTTTTCCTTAGGTTAGCCCGCCCTGACCCATGTTTTTAGCCCCTACTAATCATACGTTTTCTCTCTTTTCCTTAGGTTGGCCCGCCCAACCCCTGTTTTTAGCCCCAACTTATCAATTTGCTTTTTCTTTTAATTAGGTTGGCCTGCCCCGCCCCTGTGTTTAGCCCCTACTAATCCATTCGTTTTCTCTTTTTTGCTAAGGTTTGCCCATCCCCCCCCCCCTGTTTTTATGCCCTACTAATCCATTTGTTTTCTCTTTTTTCATTTTTAGTTTGGCCCACCCCGCCCCCTGTTTTTAGCCCTTACTAATCCATTTGTTTTCTCTTTTTTCCTTAGGTTGGCCTGCCCCGCCCCCTGTTCTTAGCCCCTACTAATCCATTTCTTTTCTCTTTTTTCCTTATGTTGGCCCACCACGCCCCCTGTTTTTAGCCCTTACTAATCCATTTGTTTTCTCTTTTGTCCTTAGGTTGGCCTGCCCCGCCCCCTGTTTTTAGCCCCTACTAATCCATTCATTTTCTCTTTTTCCTTAGGTTGGCCCGACCCGCCCCCTGTTTTTAGCCCCTACTAATCCATTTGTTTTCTCTTTTTTCCTTAGGTTGGCCCGCCCAACCCCTGTTTTTAGCCCCAACTAATCAATTTGCTTTTTCCTTTCCTTAGGTTGGCCTGCCCCGCCCCTGTGTTTAGCCCCTACTAATCCATTCGTTTTCTCTTTTTCCTTAGGTTGGCCCGCCCCGCCCCCTGTTTTTAGCCCCTACTAATCTATTTGTTTTCTCTTTTTTTCTTAGATTGGCCCACTCCGCCCCTTGTTTTTAAGGCCCTACTTATCAATTTGTTTTCTCTTTTTTCCCAAGGTTGGCCCACCCCGCCCCCTGTTTTTAGCCCTTACTAATCCATTTGTTTTCTCTTTTTTCCTTAGGTTGGCCTGCCCCGCCCCCTGCTTTTAGCCCCTACTAATCCATTTGTTTTCTCTTTTTTCCATAGGTTGGCCGACCCCGCCCCCTGTTTTTAGCCCTTACTAATCCATTCGTTTCTCTTTTTTCCTTAGGTTGGCCCATCCCGCCCCTTGTTTTTATCCCCTACTAATTCATTCTTTTTCTCTTTTTTCCTTAGGTTGGCCCTCCCCCTCCCTGTTTTTTAGCCCCTACTAATCCATTCCTTTTTCTCTTTTTCCTTAGGTTGGCCCGCCCCGCCCCCTGTTTTTAGCCCCTACTAATCCATTTGTTTTCTCTTTTTTGCTTAGGTTTGTCCACCCCCCCCCTGTTTAAGTCCCTACTAATCCATTTGTTTTCTCTTGTTTTCCTTAAGTTGGCCCACTCCGCCATTTGTTTTTAGGCCCTACTAATCCATTTGTTTTCTCTTTTTTCCTAAGATAGGCCCACCCCGCCCCCTCGTTTAAGCCCTTACTAATCCATCTGTTTTCTCTTTTTTTCCTTAGGTTGGCCTACCCCGCCCCCTGTTTTTAGCCCCTACTAATCCATTCTTTTCCTCTTTTTTCCTTAGGTTGGCCCTACCCCTCCCTGTTTTTAGACCCTACTAATCCATTCGTTTTCTCTTTTTTCCTTAGGTTGGCACATCCCGCCCCCTGTTTTTAGCACCTACTAATCCATTCTTTTCCTCTTTTTTCCTTAGGTTGGCCCTCCCCCTCCCTGTTTTTTAGCCCCAAATAATCCATTCGTTTTCTCTTTTTCCTTAGGTTGGCCCGCCCCACCCACTGTTTTTAGCCCCTACTAATCCATTCTTTTTCTCTTTTTTCCTTAGGTTGGCCCTCCCCCTCCCTGTTTTTTAACCCCTACTAATCCATTCATTTTCTCTTTTTCCTTAGGTTGTCCCGCCCCCTGTTTTTAGCCCCTACTAATCCATTTGTTTTCTCTTTTTCCTTTGATTGGCCCGCCCTAACCCCTGTTTTTAGCCCCTACTAATCATTCGTTTTATCTCTTTTCCTTAGGTTGGCCAGCCCCGCCCCCTGTTTTTAGCCCCAACTAATCAATTCATTTTCTTTTTTTTTTCCTTAGGTTGGCCCGCCCCGCTCCCTGTTTTTAGCCCCTACTTATCCATTCGTTTTCTCTTTTTTCCTTAGGTTGGCCTGCCCCGCCGCCTGTTTTTAGCCCCTACTAATCCATTCGTTTTCTCTTTTTTCCTTAGGTTGGCCCATCCAGCCCCCTGTTTTTAGCCCCTACTAATCCATACTTTTTCTCTTTTTTCCTTAGGTTGGCCCTCCCCCTCCCTGTTTTTTAGCCCCTACTAATTCATTCATTTTCTCTTTTTCCTTAGGTTGGCATGCCCCTCCCCCTGTTTTGAGCCCCTACTAATCCATTTGTTTTCTCTTTTTTCCTGAGGTTGGCCCATCCAGCCCCCTGTTTTTAGCCCCTACTACTCCATTCGTTTTCTCTTTTTCCTTAGGTTGGCCCTCCCCCTCCCTGTTTTTTAGCCCCTACTAATCCATTTGTTTTCTCTTTTTCCTTAGGTTGGCCCGCCCCGCCCCCGGTTTTTAGCCCCTACTAATCCATTTGTTTTCTCTTTTTTCCTTAGGTAGGCTGCCCAACCCCTGTTTTTAGCCCCAACTAATACATGAGCTTTTTCTTTTTCTTAGGTTGGCCTGCCCGCCCCTGTGTTCAGCCCCTACTAATCCATTCGTTTTCTCTTTTTTCCTTAGGTTGGCCCACCCGCCTAAGGAAAAAACTAAGTGATTAGTTTGGGCTAAAAACAGGGGTTGGGCGGGCCGACCTAAGGAAAAAAGAGAAAACAAATGGATTAGTAGGGGCTAAAAACCGAGGGCGGGGTGGGCCAACCTAAGGAAAAAGAGAAAACGAATGGATTAGTAGGGGCTAAAAAACAGGGAGGGGGAGGGCCAACCTAAGGAAAAAAAAGAAAAAGTATGGATTAGTGGGGGCTAAAAACAGTGGGCTGGATGGGCCAACCTAAGGAAAAAAGAGAAAACGAATGGATTAGTAGGGGCTAAAAACAGGCGGTGGGGCAGGCCTACCTAAGGAAAAAAGAGAAAACAAATGGATTAGTAAGGGCTAAAAACAGGGGGCGGGGTGGGCCAACCTAAGGAAAAAAGAGAAAACAAATGGATTAGTAGGGCTCAAAACAGGGGGCGGGGCATGCCAACCTACGAAAAAAGAGAAAACGAATGGATTAGTAGGGGCTAAAAAACAGGGAGGGGGGCCAACCTAAGGAAAAAAGAGAAAAAAATGGATTAGTAGGGGCTAAAAACAGGGGGCGGGATGGGCGAACCTAAGGAAAAAAGAGAAAACGAATGGATTAGTAGGGGCTAAAAACAGGGGGCGGGGCAGGCCAACCTAAGGAAAAAAGAGAAAACAAATGGATAAACAGGGCTAAAAACACAGAGCGGGGTGGGCGGTCCTAAGGAAAAAAAAGAAAATGAATGGATAAGTAGGGGCTAAAAATAGGGGGCGGGGCAGGCCGATAAAAGGAAAAGAGAGAAAACAAATGGATTAGTAGTTGCTAAAACAGGGGGGGATGGGCAAACCTAAGCAAAAAGGAGAAAACAAATGGATAAGTAGGGGCTAAACACAGGGGCGGGGCAGGCCAACCTTAGGAAAAGAAAAAGCAAGTTGATAAGTTGGGGCTAAAAACAGGGGTTGGGCGGGCCAACCTGCGGAAAAAAGAGAAAAAAAAATGGATTAGTAGGGGCTAAAAACAGGGGTCGGGGCGGGCCAACCTATGGAAAAAGAGAAAACGAATGGATTAGTAGGGGCTAAAAAACAGGGAGGGGGAGGGCCAACCCAAGGAAAAAAGAGAAAAATAATGGATTAGTAGGGGCTATAAACAGGGGATGGGGCTGGCCAAACTAAGGAAAAAGAGAAAACGAATGGAATAGTAGGGGCTAAAAAACAGGGAGGGAGAGGGCCAACCTAAGGAAAGAAGAGGAAAAGAATGGATTAGTAGGGGCTAAAAACAGGGGGCGGGATGGGCCAACCTAAGGAAAACAGAGAAAACGAATGGATTAGTAGGGGCTAAAAACAGGGGGCTGGGAAGGCCAACCTAAGGAAAAAAAGACATAACAAATGGATTATTAGGGCTAAAAACAGGAGGTAGGGTGGCCAACCTAAGGGGAAAAAAAGAAAACGAATGGATTAGTAGGGGCTAAAAACAGGGGGCGGGGCAGGCCAACCTAAGGAAAAAAAAGAAAACAAATGGATTAGTAGGGGCTTAAAACAGAGGGCTTAGTGGGCCAACCTAAGGAAAAAGAGAAAACTAATGGATTAGAAGACGCTTAAAACAGGGGGCGGGAATGGCCAACCTAAGGATAAAAGAGAAAACGTGTGATTAGTAGGGGCTGAAAACCGGGGTCGGGGCGACCAGCCTAAGGAAAAAAAAGAGAAAACAAATAGATTAGTAGGGCCTAAAACCAGGGGCGGAGTGGGCCAACCTAAGGAAAAAAAGAGAAAACGAATGGATAAGTAGGGGCTAAAAACAGGGGGCGGGGCGGGCAAACCTAAGGAAAAAAAAAGAAAATGAATTGATTAGTTGGGGCTAAAAACAGGGGGCGGGGCTGGCCAACCTAAGGAAAAGAGAGAAAACGAATGATTAGTAGGGGCTAAAAACAGGGGGCAGGGCGGGCCAATCAAAGGAAAAAGTGAAAACGAATGGATTAGTAGGGGCTTAAAACAGGGGGCGGGACAGGCCAACCTAAGGAAAAAAGAGAAAACAAATGGATTAGTAAGGGCTAAAAACAGGGGGCGGGGTGGGCCAACCTAAGGAAAAAAGAGAAAACAAATGGATTAGTAGGGGCTAAAAACAGGGTGCGGGGCGGGCCAACCTAAGGAAAGGAAAAAGCAAATTGATTAGTTGGGGCTAAAAACAGGGGTTGGGCGGGCCAACCTAAGGAAAAAAGAGAAAACAAATGGATTAGTAGGGGCTAAAAACAGGGGGCGGGTCGGGCCAACCTAAGGAAAAAGAGAAAAAGAATGGATTAGTAGGGGCTAAAAACAGGGGGTGGGGCGGGCGAACCTAAGGAAAAAAGAGGAAAAGACTGGATTAGTAGGGGCTAAAAACAGGGGGCTGGGCAGGCCAACCTAAGGAAAAAAGAGAAAACAAATGGATTAGTAGGCGCTCAAAACAGGGGATGGGGTGGCCAACCTAAGGGGAAAAAAAGAAAACGAATGGATTAGTAGGGGCTAAAAACAGGGGGCGGGGCACGCCAACCTAAGGAAAAAAAAAAAGAAAACAAATGGATTAGTAGGGGCTTAAAACAGAAGGCTTAGTGGGCCAACCTAAGGAAAAAGAGAAAACTAATGGATTAGAAGACGCTTAAAACAGGGGGCGGGGCTGGCCAACCTAAGGAAAAAAGAGAAAATGGATGGATTAGTAGGGGCTGAAAACCGGGGGCGGGGTGACCAACCTAAGGGAAAAAAAAGAGATAACAAATAGATTAGTAGGGCCTAAAACCAGGGGCGGAGTGGGCCAACCTAAGGAAAAAAAGAGAAAACGAATGGATAAGTAGGGGCTCAAAACAGGGAGCGGGGCGGGCCAACCTAAGGAAAAAAAAAGAAAATGAATTGATTAGTTGGGGCTAAAAACAGGGGGCGGGGCCGGCCAACCTAAGGAAAAGAGAGAAAACAAATGATTAGTAGGGGCTAAAAACAGGGGTTAGGGCGGGCCAATCAAAGGAAAAAGAGAAAACGAATGGATTAGTAGGGGCTAAAAACAGGGGGCGGGGCAGGCCAACCTAAGGAAAAAAGAGAACACAAATGGATTAGTAAGGGCTAAAAACAGGGGGCGGGGTGGGCCAACCTGAGGAAAAAAGAGAAAACAAATGGATTAGTAGGGGCTAAAAACAGGGGGCGGGACAACCTAAGGAAAAAGAGAAAATGAATGGATTAGTAGGTGTTAAAAAACAGGGAGGGGGAGGGCCAACCTAAGGAAAAAAGAGAAAAAGAATGGATTAGTAGGGGCTAAAAACAGTGGGTGGGGCGGGCCAACCTAAGGAAAAAGAGAAAACGAATGGATTATTTGGGGCTAAAAAACAGGGAGGGGGAGGGCCAACCTAAGGAAAAAAGAGGAAAAGAATGGATTAGTAGGGGCTAAAAACAGGGGGCGGGATGTGCCAACCTAAGGAAAAAAGAGAAAACGAATGGATTAGTAGGGGCTTAAACGAGGGGGCGGGGTGGGCCAATCTTAGGAAAAAAGAGAAAAAAAATGGATTAGTAGGGCCTAAAAACAAATGGCGGAGTGGGCCAACTTAAGGAAAACAAGAGAAATCAAATGGATTAGTAGGGACTTCAACAGGGGGGGGGGGGGGGCAAACCTAAGCAAAAAAGAGAAAACAAATGGATTAGTAGGGGCTAAAAACAGGGGGCGGGGCGGGCCAACCTAAGGAAAAAGAGAAAAAGGAATGGATTAGTAGGGGCTAAAAAACAGGGAGGGGGAGGGCCAACCTAAGGAAAAAAGAGAAAAAGAATGGATTAGTAGGGGATAAAAACAATGGGCGGGATGGGCCAACCTAAGGAAAAAAGAGAAACGAATGGATTAGTAGGGGCTAAAAACAGGGGGCGGGGCAGGCCAACCTAAGGAAAAAAGAGAAACAAATGGATTAGTAAGGGCTAAAAACAGGGGGCGGGGTCGGCCAACCTAAGGAAAAAAGAGAAAACAAATGGATTAGTAGGGGCTAAAAGCAGGGGGGCGGGGCAGGCCAACCTAAGGAAAAAAGAGAAAACAAATGGATTAGTAAGGGCTAAAAACAGGGGGCGGGGTGGGCCAACCTTGGGAAAAAAGAGAAAACAAATTGATTAGTAGGGCCTTAAAAACAAGGGGCGGAGTGGGCCAATCTAAGAAAAAAAGAGAAAACAAATAGATTAGTAGGGGCTAAAAACATGGTGCCGGGCGGGCCAACCTAAGGAAAAAAGAGAAAACAAATGGATTAGTAGGGGCTAAAAACAGGGGGCGGGGCGGGCCAACCTAAGGAAAAAGAGAAAACGAATGGATTAGTAGGGGCTAAACACAGGGGCGGGGCAGGCCAACCTAAGGAAAGGAAAAAGCAAATTGATTAGTTGGGGCTAAAAACAGGGGTTGGGCGGGCCAACCTAAGGAAAAAAGAGAAAACAAATGGATTAGTAGGGGCTAAAAACAGGGGGCGGGTCGGGCCAACCTTAGGAAAAAGAGAAAAAGAATGGATTAGTAGGGGCTAAAAACAGGGGATGGGGCGGGCCAACCTAAGGAAAAAGAGAAAACGAATGGATTAGTAGGGGCTAAAAAACAGGGAGGGAGAGGGCCAACCTAAGGAAAGAAGAGGAAAAGAATGGATTAGTAGGGGCTAAAAACAGGGGGCGGGATGGGCCAACCTAAGGAAAACAGAGAAAACGAATGGATTAGTAGGGGCTAAAAACAGGGGGCTGGGCAGGCCAACCTAAGGAAAAAAAAAAAAACAAATGGATTATTAGGGGCTAAAAACAGGAGGTAGGGTGGCCAACCTAAGGGGAAAAAAAGAAAACGAATGGATTAGTAGGGGCTAAAAACAGGGGGCGGGGCAGGCCAACCTAAGGAAAAAAAAGAAAACAAATGGATTAGTAGGGGCTTAAAACAGAGGGCTTAGTGGGCCAACCTAAGGAAAAAGAGAAAACTAATGGATTAGAAGACGCTTAAAACAGGGGGCGGGGCTGGCCAACCTAAGGAAAAAAGAGAAAACGTATGATTAGTAGGGGCTGAAAACCGGGGTTGGGGCGACCAGCCTAAGGAAAAAAAAGAGAAAACAAATGGATTAGTAGGGCCTAAAACCAGGGGCGGAGTGGGCCAACCTAAGGAAAAAAAGAGAAAAAGGAATGGATTAGTAGGGGCTAAAAAACAGGGAGGGGGAGGGCCAACCTAAGGAAAAAAGAGAAAAAGAATGGATTAGTAGGGGATAAAAACAAGGGGCGGGATGGGCCAACCTAAGGAAAAAAGAGAAACGAATGGATTAGTAGGGGCTAAAAACAGGGGGCGGGGCAGGCCAACCTTAGGAAAAAAGAGAAACAAATGGATTAGTAAGGGCTAAAAACAGGGGGCGGGGTCGGCCAACCTATGGAAAAAAGAGAAAACAAATGGATTAGTAGGGGCTAAAAGCAGGGGGCGGGGCAGGCCAACCTAAGGAAAAAAGAGAAAAAAAATGGATTAGTAAGGGCTAAAAACAGGGGGCGGGGTGGGCCAACCTTGGGAAAAAAGAGAAAACAAATTGATTAGTAGGGCCTTAAAAACAAGGGGCGGAGTGGGCCAATCTAAGAAAAAAAGAGAAAACAAATAGATTAGTAGGGGCTAAAAACATGGTGCCGGGCGGGCCAACCTAAGGAAAAAAGAGAAAACAAATGGATTAGTAGGGGCTAAAAACAGGGGGCGGGGCGGGCCAACCTAAGGAAAAAGAGAAAACGAATGGATTAGTAGGGGCTAAACACAGGGGCGGGGCAGGCCAACCTAAGGAAAGGAAAAAGCAAATTGATTAGTTGGGGCTAAAAACAGGGGTTGGGCGGGCCAACCTAAGGAAAAAAGAGAAAACAAATGGATTAGTAGGGGCTAAAAACAGGGGGCGGGTCGGGCCAACCTAAGGAAAAAGAGAAAAAGAATGGATTAGTAGGGGCTAAAAACAGGGGGTGGGGCGGGCGAACCTAAGGAAAAAGAGAAAACGAATGGATTAGTAGGGGCTAAAAAACAGGGAGGGAGAGGGCCAACCTAAGGAAAGAAGAGGAAAAGAATGGATTAGTAGGGGCTAAAAACAGGGGGCAGGATGGGCCAACCTAAGGAAAACAGAGAAAACGAATGGATTAGTAGGGGCTAAAAACAGGGGGCTGGGCAGGCCAACCTAAGGAAAAAAAGACAAAACAAATGGATTATTAGGGGCTAAAAACAGGAGGTAGGGTGGCCAACCTAAGGGGAAGAAAAGAAAACGAATGGATTAGTAGGGGCTAAAAACAGGGGGCGGGGCAGGCCAACCTAAGGAAAAAAAAAGAAAACAAATGGATTAGTAGGGGCTTAAAACAGAGGGTTTAGTGGGCCAACCTAAGGAAAAAGAGAAAACTAATGGATTAGAAGACCCTTAAAACAGGGGGCGGGGCTGGCCAACCTAAGGAAAAAAGAGAAAACGTATGATTAGTAGGGGCTGAAAACCGGGGTCGGGGCGACCAGCCTAAGGAAAAAAAAAGAGAAAACAAATAGATTAGTAGGGCCTAAAACCAGGGGCGGAGTGGGCCAACCTAAGGAAAAAAAGAGAAAACGAATGGATAAGTAGGGGCTAAAAACAGGGGGCGGGGCCGGCAAACCTAAGGAAAAAAAAAGAAAATGAATTGATTAGTTGGGGCTAAAATAGGGGGCGGGGCTGGCCAACCTAAGGAAAAGAGAGAAAACAAATGATTAGTAGGGGCTAAAAACAGGGGGCAGGGCAGGCCAATCAAAGGAAAAAGAGAAAACGAATGGATTAGTAGGGGCTTAAAACAGGGGGCGGGACAGGCCAACCTAAGGAAAAAAGAGAAAACAAATGGATTAGTAAGGGCTAAAAACAGGGGGCGGGGTGGGCCAACCTAAGGAAAAAAGAGAAAACAAATGGATTAGTAGGCGCTCAAAACAGGGGATGGGGTGGCCAACCTAAGGGGAAAAAAAGAAAACGAATGGATTAGTAGGGGCTAAAAACAGGGGGCGGGGCACGCCAACCTAAGGAAAAAAAAAAGAAAACAAATGGATTAGTAGGGGCTTAAAACAGAAGGCTTAGTGGGCCAACCTAAGGAAAAAGAGAAAACTAATGGATTAGAAGACGCTTAAAACAGGGGGCGGGGCTGGCCAACCTAAGGAAAAAAGAGAAAATGGATGGATTAGTAGGGGCTGAAAACCGGGGGCGGGGTGACCAACCTGAGGGAAAAAAAAGAGATAACAAATAGATTAGTAGGGCCTAAAACCAGGGGCGGAGTGGGCCAACCTAAGGAAAAAAAGAGAAAACGAATGGATAAGTAGGGGCTAAAAACAGGGAGCGGGGCGGGCCAACCTAAGGAAAAAAAAAGAAAATGAATTGATTAGTTGGGGCTAAAAACAGGGGGCGGGGCTGGCCAACCTAAGGAAAAGAGATAAAACGAATGATTAGTAGGGGCTAAAAACAGGGGTTAGGGCGGGCCAATCAAAGGAAAAAGAGAAAACAAATGGATTAGTAGGGGCTAAAAACAGGGGGCGGGACAACCTAAGGAAAAAGAGAAAATGAATGGATTAGTAGGGGTTAAAAAACAGGGAGGGGGAGGGCCAACCTAAGGAAAAAAGAGAAAAAGAATGGATTAGTAGGGGCTAAAAACAGTGGGTGGGGCGGGCCAACCTAAGGAAAAAGAGAAAACGAATGGATTATTTGGGGCTAAAAAACAGGGAGGGGGAGGGCCAACCTAAGGAAAAAAGAGGAAAAGAATGGATTAGTAGGTGCTAAAAACAGGGGGCGGGATGTGCCAACCTAAGGAAAAAAGAGAAAACGAATGGATTAGTAGGGTCTAAAAACAGGGAGGGGTAGGGCCAACCTAAGGAAAAAAGAGGAAAAGAATGGATTAGTAGGGGCTAAAAACAGGGGGCGGGGTAGGCCAACCTAAGGAAAAAAAGAGAAAACAGATGGATTAGTAAGGGCTTAAACGAGGGGGCGGGGTGGGCCTATCTTAGGAAAAAAGAGAAAACAAATGGATTAGTAGGGCCTAAAAACAAATGGCGGAGTGGGCCAACTTAAGGAAAACAAGAGAAAACAAATGGATTAGTAGGGACTTAAACAGGGGGGGGGGGGGTGGACAAACCTAAGCAAAAAAGAGAAAACAAATGGATTAGTAGGGGCTAAAAACAGGGGGCGGGGCGGGCCAACCTAAGGAAAAAGAGAAAAAGGAATGGATTAGTAGGGGCTAAAAAACAGGGAGGGGGAGGGCCAACCTAAGGAAAAAAGAGAAAAAGAATGAATTAGTAGGGGATAAAAACAAGGGGCGGGATGGGCCAACCTAAGGAAAAAAGAGAAACGAATGGATTAGTAAGGGCTAAAAACAGGGGGCGGGGTCGGCCAACCTATGGAAAAAAGAGAAAACAAATGGATTAGTAGGGGCTAAAAGCAGGGGGCGGGGCAGGCCAACCTAAGGAAAAAAGAGAAAACAAATGGATTAGTAAGGGCTAAAAACAGGGGGCGGGGTGGGCCAACCTTGGGAAAAAAGAGAAAACAAATTGATAAGTAGGGCCTTAAAAACAAGGGGCGGAGTGGGCCAATCTAAGAAAAAAAGAGAAAACAAATAGATTAGTAGGGGCTAAAAACAGGGGGCGGGGCGGGCCAACCTAAGGAAAAAGAGAAAACGAATGGATTAGTAGGGGCTAAACACAGGGGCGGGGCAGGCCAACCTAAGGAAAGGAAAAAGCAAATTGATTAGTTGGGGCTAAAAACAGGGGTTGGGCGGGCCAACCTAAGGAAAAAAGAGAAAACAAATGGATTAGTAGGGGCTAAAAACAGGGGGCGGGTCGGGCCAACCTAAGGAAAAAGAGAAAATGAATGGATTAGTAGGGGCTAAAAACAGGGGGCGGGGCAGGCCAACCTAAGGACAAAAGAGAAAACAAATGGATTAGTAAGGGCTAAAAACAGGGGGCGTGGTGGGCCAACATAAGGAAAAAAGAGAAAAGAAATGGATTAGTAGGGGCTAAGAACAGGGGGCGGGGCAGGCCAACCTAAGGAAAAAAGAGAAAACAAATGGATTAGTAAGGGCTAAAAACAGGGGGCGGGGTGGGCCAAACTAAAAATGAAAAAAGAGAAAACAAATGGATTAGTAGGGCATAAAAACAGGGGGGGGATGGGCAAACCTTAGCAAAAAAGAGAAAACGAATGGATTAGTAGGGGCTAAACACAGGGGCGGGGCAGGCCAACCTAATTAAAAGAAAAAGCAAATTGATAAGTTGGGGCTAAAAACAGGGGTTGGGCGGGCCAACCTAAGGAAAAGAGAGAAAACGTATGATTAGTAGGGGCTAAAAACATGGGTCAGGGCGGGCTAACCTAAGGAAAAAAGAGAAAACAAATGGATTAGTTTGGGCTAAAAACATGGGGCGGAATGGGCCAACCTTAGGAAAAAAGAGAAAACAAATGGATTAGTAGGGGCTAAAAACAGGGGGCGGGGCAGGCCAACCTAAGGAAAAAAAAGAAAACAAATGGATTAGTAAGGGCTAAAAACAGGGGGCGGGGTGGGCCAACCTAAGGAAAAAAGAGAAAACAAATGGATTAGTAGGGGCTAAAAACAAGGGGCGGGGCTTGCCAACCTACGGAAAAAAGAGAAAACAAATGGATTAGTAGGGGCTAAAAACAGGGGGTGGGGGTGGCCAACCTAAGGAAAAAGAGAAAACGAATGGATTAGTAAGGGCTAAAAAACAGGGAGGGGGAGGGCCAACCTAAGGAAAAAAGTGGAAAAGAATGGATTAGAAGGGGCTAAAAACAGGGGTCTGGGCAGGCCAACCTAAGGAAAAATGAGAAAACAAATGGATTAGTAAGGGCTAAAAACAGGGGGCGGGGTGGGCCAACCTAAGGAAAAAAGAGAAAACAAATGGATTAGTAGGGGCAAAAACAGGGGGCGGGCAGGCCAACCTAATGAAAAAGTGAAAACGAATGGATTAGTAGGGGCTAAAAAACAGGAGTCAGGGCGGGCCAACCTAAAGAAAAAAAGAGAAAACAAATGGATTATTAGGGGCTAAAAACAGGGGGCCGGGTGGGCCAACCTAAGGAAAAAAGAGAAAACAAATGGATAAGTTGGGGCTAAAAACAGGGGGCGGGGCGGGCCAACCTAAGGAAAAAGAGAAAACGAATGGATTAGTAGGGGCTAAAAAACAGGGAGGGGAGGGCCAAAATAAGGAAAAAAGAGGAAAAGAATGGATTAGTAGGGGCTAAAATAGTGGGCGGGATGGGCCAAACTAAGGAAAAAAGAGAAAACAAGTGGATTAGTAAGGGCTAAAAACAGGGGGCGGGATGGGCCAACCTAAGGAAAAAAGAGATAACAAATGGATTAGTAGGGGCTAAAAACAGGGGGCGGGGCAGGCCAACCTAAGGAAAAAAAAGAAAACAAATGGATTAGTAAGGGCTAAAAACAGGGGGCGGGGTGGGCCAACCTAAGGAAAAAAGAGAAAACAAATGGATTAGTAGGGCTTAAAAACAAGGGGCGGAGTGGGCCAACCTAAGGAAAAAAAGAGAAAACAAATAAATTAGTAGGGGCTTAAACAGGGGGTGATGGGCAAACTTAATCAAAAAAGAGAAAACAAATGGATTAGTAGGGGCTAAACACAGGGGCGGGGCAGGCCAACCTAAGGAAAAGAAAAAGCAAATTGATTAGTTGGGGCTAAAAACAGGGGGAGGGATGGGCAAACCTAAGGAAAAAAAACAAAAAAAATGGCTTAGTAGGGGCTAAAAACAAGGGGCTTAGTGGGCCAACCTAAGGAAAAAGAGAAAACTAATGGATTAGAAGACGCTTAAAACAGGGGGCGGGGCTGGCCAACCTAAGGAAAAAAGAGAAAATGGATGGATTAGTAGGGGCTAAAAACCGGGGGCGGGGCGACCAACCTAAGGAAAAAAAAGAGAAAACAAATATATTAGTAGGACCTAAAACAACGGGCGGAGTCGGCCAACCTAAGGAAAAAAAGAGAAAACGAATGGATAAGAAGGGGCTAAAAACAGGGAGCGTGGCGGGCCAACCTAAGGAAAAAAAAGAAAATGAATTTAAAAGTAGGGGCTAAAAACAGGGGGCGGGGCCGGCCAACCTAAGGAAAAGAGAGAAAACGAATGATTAGTAGGGGCTAAAAACAGGGGGCAGGGCGGGCCAATCAAAGGAAAAAGAGAAAACAAATGGATAAGTTGGGGCTAAAAACAGGGGGCGGGGCGGGCCAACCTAAGGAAAAAGAGAAAATGAATGGATTAGTAGGGGCTAAAAAACAGGGAGGGGAGGGCCAAAATAAGGAAAAAAGAGGAAAAGAATGGATTAGTAGGGGCTAAAAACAGTGGGCGGGATGGGCCAAACTAAGGAAAAAAGAGAAAACGAATGGATTAGTAGGGGCTAAAAACAGGGGGCGGGGCGGGCCAACCTAAGGAAAAAGAGAAAATGAATGGATTAGTAGGGGCTAAAAAACAGGGAGGGGAGGGCCAAAATAAGGAAAAAAGAGGAAAAGAATGGATTAGTAGGGGCTAAAAACAGTGGGCGGGATGGGCCAAACTAAGGAAAAATGAGAAAACAAATGGATTAGTTGGGGCTAAAAACAGGGGTGAAGGCGGGCCAACCTAAGGAAAAAAGAGAAAACAAATGGATTAGTAGGAGCTAAAAACAGGGGGCGGGGCTGGCCAACCTAAGGAAAAAAGAGAAAACAAATGGATTAGTAGGGGCTAAAAACAGGGGGTGGGGCGGGCCAACCTAAGGAAAAAGAGAAAACGAATGGATTAGTAGGGGCTAAAAACAGGGAGGGGGAGGGCCAACCTAAGGAAAAAAGAGGAAAAGAATGGATAAGTAGGGGCTAAAAACAGGGGGCCGGATGGGCCAACCTAAGGAAAAAAGAGAAAACGAATGGATTAGTAGGGGCTAAAAACAGGGGGCTGGGCAGGCCAACCTAAGGAAAAAAGAGAAAACAAATGGATTAGTAAGGGCTAAAAACAGGGGGCGGGGTGGGCCAACCTAAGGAAAAAAGAGAAAACAAATGGATTAGTAGGGCCTAAAACAGGGGGAGGGGGATGGGCCAACCTAAGGAAAAAAGAGAAAACAAATGGATTAGTAGGGGCTAAAAACAGGGGGCGGGGCAGGCCAACCTAAGGAAAAAAGAGAAAACAAATGGATTAGTAAGGGCTAAAAACAGGGGGCGGGGTGGGCCAACCTAAGGAAAAAAGAGAAAACAAATGGATTAGTAGGGGCTAAAACAGGGGGGGGGATGGGCAAATCTAAGCAAAAAAGAGAAAACGAATGGATTAGTAGGGGCTAAACACAGGGGCGGGGCAGGCCAACCTAAGGAAAAGAAAAAGCAAATTGATTAGTTGGGGCTAAAAACAGGGGGAGGGATGGGCCAACCTAAGGAAAAAATAGAAAACAAATGGATTAGTAGGGCCTAAAAACAGATGGCGGAGTGGGCCAACATAAGGAAAAAAGAGAAAACAAATGGATTAGTAGGGGCTAAACAGGTGGGGGGGGGATGGGCAAACCTAAGCAAAAAAGAGAAAACAAATGGATTAGTAAGGGCTAAAAACTGGGGGCGGGGCAGGCCAACCTAAGGAAAAAAGAGAAAACAAATGGATTAGTAAGGGCTAAAAACTGGAGGCGGGGTGGGCCAACCTAAGAAAAAAGAGAAAACGAATGGATTAGTAGGGGCTAAAAACAGGAGGCGGGACAGGCCAACCTAAGCAAAAAAGAGAAAACAAATGGATTAGTAGGGGCTCAAAACAGGGGGCGGGGCGGGCCAACCTACGGAAAATGAGAAAACGAATGGATTAGTTGGGGCTAAAAACAGGGGTCAGGGCGGGCCAACCTAAGGAAAAAAGAGAAAACAAATGGATTAGTAGGGGCTAAAAACAGGGGGCGGGGCTGGCCAACCTAAGGAAAAAAGAGAAAACAAATGGATTAGTAGGGGCTAAAACAGGGGGTAGGGCGGGCCAACCTAAGGAAAAAGAGAAAACGAATGGATTAGTAGGAGCTAAAAACAGGGAGGGGGAGGGCCAACCTAAGGAAAAAAGAGGAAAAGAATGGATAAGTAGGGGCTAAAAACAGGGGGCGGGATGGACCAACCTAAGGAGGAGAAAACGAATGGATTAGTAGGGGCTAAAAACAGGGGGCTGGGCAGGCCAACCTAAGGAAAAAAAGAGAAAACAAATGGAATAGTAAGGGCTAAAAACAGGGGGCGGGGTGGGCCAACCTAAGGAAAAAAGAGAAAACAAATGGATTAGTAGAGGCTAAAAACAGGGGGCGGGGCTGGCCAATCTAAGGAAAAAAGAGAAAACAAATGGATTAGTAGGGGCTAAAGAACAGAAGGTGGGGCGGGCCCACCTAAGGAAAAAGAGAAATCGAATGGATTAGTAGGGGCTAAAACAGGGAGGGGGAGGGCCAACCTAAGGAAAAAGAGGAAAAGAATGGATAAGTAGGGGCTAAAAACAGGAGGCGGGATGGGCCAACCTTAGGAAAAAAGAGAAAACGAATGGATTAGTAGGGGCTAAAAACAGGGTGTGGGGTGGGCCAACCTAAGGAAAAAAAGAAAACAAATGGATTAGTAGGGACTAAAAACAGGGGGGGGGGGGGGGGTGGGCAAACCTAAGCAAAAAAGAGAAAACAAATGGATTAGTAGGGGCTAAAAACAGGGGGCGGGGCGGGCCAACTTCAGGAAAAAGAGAAAACGAATGGATTAGTAGGGGCTACAAAACAGGGAGGGGGAGGGCCATCCTAAGGAAAAAAGAGAAAAAGAATGGATTAGTAGGGGCTAGAATTAGGGGGGGGGGCAGGCCAACCTAAGGAAAAGAGAGAAAACAAATTGATTAGTTGGGCTAAAAACAGGGGGCGGGGCAGGCCATTTAAGGAAAATAGAGAAAACAAATAAATAAGTAGGGGCTTAAAACTGGGGGCGGGGCGGGCCAACCTGAGAAAAAAAGAGAAAACGAATGATTAGTAGGGGCTAAAACAGGGGGCAGGGTGGGCAAACATAAGGAAAAAAGAAAAAGCAAAAGGATAAGTAGGGGCTAAAAACAGGGGGTGTGGCAGGCCAACTTAAGGAAACAAGAGAAAACAAATGGATTGTTAGGGGCTAAAAACAGGGGGCGGGCGGGCCTACCTAAGGAAAAGAGAGAAAATGAATGATTAGTAGGGGCTTATAACAGGGGGGCAGGGCGGGCCAACCTTAGGAAAAAAGAGAAAACAAATGGATTATTAGGGGCTAAAACTAGGGGGCGGGTGGCCAACCTAAGGAAAAAAGAGAAAACAAATGGATTAGTAGGGGCTAAAAACAGGGGGCGGGGCAGACCAACCAAAAAAAATAGAGAAAACAAATGGATTAGTAGGGGATAAAAACGGGGGCGGGGAGGGCCAACCTAAGGAAAAAAGAGAAAACGAATGGAATAGTATGGGCTAAAAACAGGGTTCAGGTAGGGCCAACCTAAGGGGAAAAAAGATAAAAACGAATTGATTATTAGGGGCTATAAACAGGGGGCGGGGTAGGCCAACCTAAGGAAAGAAGAGAAATAAATGGCTAAGTAGGGGCTAAAAACAGGGGGCGGGGCAGGCCAACCTTAGGAAAATAGAGATAACAAATGGATTAGTAGGGGCTAAAAACAGGGGGCGGGGCAGGCCAACCTAAGGAAATTAGAGAAAACAAATGGATTAGTAGGGGCTAAAAACAGGGGGCGGGGCGGGCCAACCTAAGGAAAAAAAGAGAAAACAAATGGATAAGAAGGGGCAAAAAACAGAGGGTGGGGAGGGCCAACCTAAGGAAAAAAGAAAAAACAAATGGATTAGTAGGGGCTAAAAACAGGGGACGGGGCAAGCCAACCTAAGGAAAAGAGAGAAAACGAATGATTAGTAGGGGCTTAAAAACGGGGGCGGGGAGGGCCAACCTAAGGAAAAAAGAGAAAACGAATGGAATAGTATGGGCTAAAAACAGGGTTCAGGTAGGGCCAACCTAAGGGGAAAAAAGATAAAAACGAATTGATTATTAGGGGCTATAAACAGGGGGCGGGGTAGGCCAACCTAAGGAAAGAAGAGAAATAAATGGCTAAGTAGGGGCTAAAAACAGGGGGCGGGGCAGGCCAACCTTAGGAAAATAGAGATAACAAATGGATTAGTAGGAGCTAAAAACAGGGGGCGGGGCAGGCCAACCTAAGG
This sequence comes from Loripinus fragilis, assembly GCA_964019695.1. Lineage (NCBI taxonomy): Eukaryota > Metazoa > Mollusca > Bivalvia > Lucinida > Lucinidae > Loripinus > Loripinus fragilis. Next base: position 47,734,253 of record OZ026527.1, read on the forward strand.
AAATTAGAGAAAACAAATGGATTAGTAGGGGCTAAAAACAGGGGGCGGGGCGGGCCAACCTAAGGAAAAAAAGAGAAAACAAATGGATAAGAAGGGGCAAAAAACAGAGGGTGGGGAGGGCCAACCTAAGGAAAAAAGAAAAAACAAATGGATTAGTAGGGGCTAAAAACAGGGGACGGGGCAAGCCAACCTAAGGAAAAGAGAGAAAACGAATGATTAGTAGGGGCTCAAAACAGCGGACAGGGCTGGCAAACCTGAGGAAAAGAGAGAAAACAGATGGATTATTAAGCCTTAAAACAGGGGCCAGGGTGGACCAACCTACGGGAAAAAGATAAACGAATGGATTAGTAGGGGCTAAAAACAGGAAGCAGGGTTGGCCAACCTAAGGAAAAAAGAGAAAACAAATGGATTGGTAGGGGCTAAAAAAAGGGGGCGGGGCAGGCCAGCCTAAGGAAAAGAGAGAAAACAAATGATTAGTAGGGGCTAAAAACAGGGGAAGGGGCGGGCCAACCTAAGGAAAAAAGAGAAAACAAATGGATTAGTAGGGGCTAAAGACAGGGGGCGGGGCGGGCAAACCTAAGGAAAAAGAGAAAACGATTGGATTAGTAGGGGCTAAAAACAGGGAGGGGGAGGGGCAACCTAAGGAAGAAAGAGAAAAATATTGGAATAGTAGGGGCTAAAAACAGCGGGCGGGGTGAGCCAACCTAAGGAAAAAAGAGAAAACGAATGGATTTGTAGGGGCTAAAAACAGGAGGCGGGGCAGGCCAACCTAAGGAAAAAAGAAAAAACAAATGGATTAGTAAGGGCTAAAAACAGGGGGCGGGGTGGGCCAACCTAAGGAAAAAAGAGAAAACAAATGGATAAGTAGGGCCTTAAAACAAGGGGCGGAGTGGGCGAACCTAAGAAAACAAAAGATAAAAAGGGATTAGTAGGGGCTAAAACAGGGGGGGGGGATTTGCAAATCTAAGCAAAAAAGAGAAAACGAATGGATTAGTAGGAACTAAACACAGGGGCAGGGCAGGCCAACCTTAGGAAAAATAAAAAAGCATATTGATTAGTTGAGGCTAAAAACAGGGGGCGGGGCGGGCCAACCTAAGGAAAAGAGAGAAAACGAATGATTAGAAGGGGCTTAAAACAGGAGTCAGGGCGGACCAACCTAAGGAAAAAAGAGAAAACAAATGGATTAGTAGGGGCTAAAAACTGGGAGGGGGAGGGCCAACCTTAGGAAAAAAGATAAAAAGAATGGATTAGTAGGAGCTAAAAACAGGGGGCGGGTTGGGCCAACCTAAGGAAAAAAGAGAAATCGAATGGATTAGTAGGGGCTAAAAAAAGGGGGCGGGGTAGACCAACCTAAGGAAAAAACAGAAAACAAATGAATTAGTAGGGGCTAAAAAAGGGGGCAGGGCAGGCCAGCCTAAGGAAAAGAGAGAAAACAAATGGATATATAGGGCTGAAAACACAGAGCTGGGTGGGCGGACCTAAGGAAAAAAGAGAAAATGAATGGATTAGTAGGGGCTAAAAATAGGGGGCAGGGCAGGCCAATCAAAGGAAAAGAGAGAAAACAAATGGATTAGTAGTTGCTAAAACAGTGGGGGGGATGGGCAAACCTAAGCAAAAAAGAGAAAACAAATGGATAAGTAGAGGCTTAACACAGGGGCGGGGCAGGCCAACCTAAGGAAAAGAAAAAGCAAATTGATTAGTTATGGGCTAAAAAAAGGGGGCGGGGCAGGCCAGCCTAAGGAAAAGAGAGAAAACAAATGGATAAATAGGGCTAAAAACACAGATCGGGGTGGGCGGACCTAAGGAAAAAAGAGAAAATGAATGGATTAGTAGGGGCTAAAAACCAGGGGTGGGGCGACCAACCTAAGGAAAAAAAAACAGAAAAAAAATAGATTAGTAGGGCCTAAAACCAGGGGCAGAGTGGGCCAACCTAAGGACAAAAAAAGAGAAAACGAATGGATAAGTAGGGGCTAAAAAAAGGGGGCGAGGCCGGCCAACCTAAGGAAAAAAAAAGAAAATGAATTGATTAGTAGGGGCTAAAAACAGGGGGCGGGGCCGGCCAACCTAAGGAAAAGAGAGAAAACGAATGATTAGTAGGGGCTAAAAACAGGGGGCAGGGCGGGCCAATCTAAGGAAAAAGAGAAAACGAATGGATTAGTAGGGGCTAAAAAACAGGGAGGGGGAGGGCCAACCTAAGGAAAAAAGAGAAAAAAAATGGATTAGTAGGGGCTAAAAACAGGGGGCGGGATGGGCCAACCTTAGGAAAAAAGAGAAAACGAATGGATTAGTAAGGGCTAAAAACAGGGGGCGGGGCAGGCCAACCTAAGGAAAAAAGAGAAAACAAATGGATTAGTAAGGGCTAAAAACAGGGGGCGGGTGGGCCAACCTAAGGAAAAAAGAGAAAACAAATGGAATAGTAGGGGCTCAAAATAGGGGGCGGGGCGGGCCAACCTAAGGAAAAAGAGAAAACGAATGGATTAGTAGGGGCTAAAAACAGGGAGGGGGAGGGCCAACCTAAGGAAAAAAGAGAAAAAGAATGGATTAGTAAGGGCAAAAAACAGGGGGCGGGATGGGCCAACCTAAGGAAAAAAAAGAAAATAAATAGATAGGGGCTTAAAACAGAGGGCTTAGTGGGCTAACCTAAGGAAAAAGAGAAAACTAATGGATTAGAAGACGCTTTAAACAGGGGCGGTTCTGGCCAACCTAAGGAAAAAAAGAGAAAATGAATGGATTAGTGGGGGCTAAAAACCGGGGGTGGGGCGACCAACCTAAGGAAAAAAAAACAGAAAACAAATAGATTAGTAGGGCCTAAAACCAGGGGCAGAGTGGGCCAACCTAAGGACAAAAAAGAGAAAACGAATGGATAAATAGGGGCTAAAAAAAGGGGGCGAGGCGGGCCAACCTAACGAAAAAAAAGAAAATGAATTGATTAGTAGGGGCTTAAAACAGGGGGCGGGGCCGGCCAACCTAAGGAAAAGAGAGAAAACGAATGATTAGTAGGGGCTAAAAACAGGGGGCAGGGCGGGCCAATCTAAGGAAAAAGAGAAAACGAATGGATTAGTAGGGGCTAAAAAACAGGGGCGGGGCAGGCCAACCTAAGGAAAAAAGAGAAAACAAATGGATTAGTAAGGGCTGAAAACAGGGGGCGGGGTGGGCCAACCTAAGGAAAAAAGAGAAAACAAATGGATTAGAAGGGGCTAAAAGCAGGGGGCGGGGCGGGCCAACCTAAGGAAAAAGATAAAACGAATGGATTAGTAGGGGCTAAAAAAAAGGGAGGGGGAGGGCCAACCTAAGGAAAAAAGAGGAAAAGAATGGATTAGTAGGGGCTAAAACAGGGGGGGATGGGCAAACCTAAGCAAAAAAGAGAAAACGAATGTATAAGTAGGGGCTAAACACAGGGGCAGGGCAAGCCAACCTAAGGAAAAGAAAAAGCAAACTGATAGGTTGGGGCTAAGGAAAAAAGAGAAAACAATTGGATAAGTAGGGGCTTAAAACAGGGGGCGAGGCGGGCCAACCTTAGGAAAAAGAGAAAAAGAATGGATTAGTAGGGGCTAAAAACAGGGGGCGGGGCAGGCCAACCTAAGGAAAAAAGAGAAAACAAATGGATTAGTAAGGGCTAAAAACAGGGGGCGGGGTGGGCCAACCTAAGGAAAAAGAGAAAACAAATGGATTAGTAGGGGCTAAAAACAGGGGGCGGGGCAGGCCAGGCCAACCTAAGGAAAAAAGAGAAAACAAATGGATTAGTAAGGGCTAAAAACAGGGGGCGGGGTGGGCCAACCTAAGGAAAAAAGAGAAAACAAATGGATTAGTAGGGCCTAAAAACAAGGGGCGGAGTGGGCCAACCTAAGGAGAAAAAGAGAAAACAAATGGATTAGTTGGGGCTAAAACAGGGTTGGGGGATGGGCAAACCTAAGCAAAAAAGAGAAAACGAATGGATTAGTAAGGGCTAAACACAGGGGCGGGGCAGGCCAACCTAAGGAAAAGAAAAAGCAAATTGATTAGTTGGGGCTAAAAACAGGGGGCGGGATGGGCCAACCTAAGGAAAAAAGAGAAAACGAATGGATTAGTAGGGGCTAAAAACAGGGGGCGGGGCAGGCCAACCTAAGGAAAAAAGAGAAAACAAATGGATTAGTAGGGGCTAAATACAGGGGGCGGGGCAGGGCCAACCTAAGGAAAAAGAGAAAACGAATGGATTAGTAGGGGCTAAAAACAGGGGTCAGGGCGGGCCAACCTAAGGAAAAAAGAGAAAACAAATGGATTAGTAGGGGCTAAAATCAGGGGTGGGGCGGGCCAACCTAAGGAAATAAGAGAAAATGAATGGATTAGTAGGGGCTAAAAACAGGGGGCGGGGCGGGCCAACCTAAGGAAAAAGAGAAAAAGAATGGATTAGTAGGGGCTAAAACAGGGGGCGGGGCAGGCCAACCTCTGGAAAAAAATAGAAAACAAATGGACTAGTAAGGGCTAAAAACAGGGGGCGAGGTGGGCCAACCTAAGGAAAAAAGAGAAAACAAATGGATTAGTAGGGGCTAAAAACAGGGGGCGGGGCAGGCCAACCTAAGGAAAAAAGAGAAAACAAATGGATTAGTAAGAGCTAAAAACAGGAGGCGGGATGGGCCAACCTAAGGAAAAAAGTGAAAACAAATGGATTAGTAGGGCCTAAAAACAGGGGGGGGGATGAGCAAACCTAAGCAAAAAAGAGAAAACGAATGGATTAGTAGGGACTAAACACAGGGGCGGGGCAGGCCAACCTAAGGAAAAGAAAAAGCAAATTGATTAGTTGGGGCTAAAAACAGGGGTTTGGCGGGCCTACCTAAGGAAAAGAGAGAAAACGTATGATTAGTAGGGGCTAAAAACAGGGGGCAGGGCGGGCCAACCTAAGGAAAAAAGAGAAAACAAATGGATTAGTAGGGGCTAAAAACAGGGGTCGGGGCGGGCCAACCTAAGGAAAAAAAACAAAAAAAACAAATGGATTAGTAGGGGCTTAAAATAGGGGGCTAAGTGGGCCAACCTAAGTAAAAAGAGAAAACTAATGGCTTAGAAGACGCTAAAAACAGGGGGCGGGGCTGGCCAACCTAAGGAAAAAAGAGAAAATGAATGGATGAGTAGGGGCTAAAAACAGGGGGCGGGGCGGGCCAACCTAAGGAAAAAGAGAAAAAGAATGGATTAGTAGGGGCTAAAACAGGGGGCGGGGCAGGCCAACCTAAGGAAAAAAGAGAAAACAAATGGATTAGTAAGGGCTAAAAACAGGGTCGGGGTGTTCCAACCTCAGGAAAAAAGAGAAAACAAATGGATTAGTAGGGGCTAAAAACAGGGGGCGGGGCAGGCCAACCTAAGGAAAAAAGAGAAAACAAATGGATTAGTAAGGGCTAAAAACAGGGGGCGGGGTAGGCCAACCTAAGGAAAAAAGAGAAAACAAATGGATTAGTAGGGCCTAAAAACAGGGGGGGGGGATGAGCAAACCTAAGCAAAATAGAGAAAACGAATGGATTAGTAGGGGCTAAACACAGGGGCGGGGCAGGCCAACCTAAGGAAAAGAAAAAGCGAATTGATTATTTGGGGCTAAAAACAGGGGTTGGGCGGGCCAACCTAAGGAAAAAAGAGAAAACAAATGGATTAGTAAGGGCTAAAAACAGGGGGCGGGATGGGCCAACCTAAGGAAAAAAGAGAAAACAAATGGATTAGTAGGGGCTAAAAACAGGGGGCGGGGCAGGCCAACCTAAGGAAAAGAAAAAGCAAATTGATTAGTTGGGGCTAAAAACAGGGGTTGGTCGCGCCAACCTAAGGAAAAGAGAGAAAACGTATGATTAGTAGGGCCTAAAAACAGGGGTCAGGGCGGGCCAACCTAAGGAAAAAAGAGAAAACGTACGATTAGTAGGGGCTAAAAACAGGGGTCAGGGCGGGCCAACCTAAGGAAAAAAAGAAAAAACGAATGGATTAGTAGGGGCTAAAAAACATGGAGGCGACGGGCCAACCTAAGGAAACAAGAGAAAACGAATGGATTAGTAGGGGCTAAAAACAGGGGGCGGGGTGGGCCAACCTAAGGAAAAAAGAGAAAACGAATGGATTAGTAGGGGCTAAAAACAGGGGGCGGGGCAGGCCAACCTAAGGAAAAAAGAGAAAACAAATTGATTAGTAAGGGCTCAAAACAGGGGGCGGGGCGGGCCAACCTAAAGAAAAAAAAGAAACCAAATGGATTAGTAAGGGCTAAAAGCAAGGGGCGGGGCAGGCCAACCTAAGGAAAAAAGAGAAAACAAATGGATTAGTAAGGGCTAAAAACAGGGGGCGGGGTGGGCCAACCTAAGGAAAAAAGAGAAAACAAATGGATTAGTAGGGGCTAAAAACAGGGGGCGGGGCAGGCCAGGCCAACCTAAGGAAAAAAGAGAAAACAAATGGATTAGTAAGGGCTAAAAACAGGGGGCGGGGTGGGCCAACCTAAGGAAAAAAGAGAAAACAAATGGATTAGTAGGGCCTAAAAACAAGGGGCGGAGTGGGCCAACCTAAGGAAAAAAAAGAGAAAACAAATGGATTAGTAGGAGCTAAAACAGGGGGGGGGATGGGCAAACCTAAGCAAAAAAGAGAAAACTAATGGATTAGTAAGGGCTAAACACAGGGGCGGGGCAGGCCAACCTAAGGAAAAGAAAAAGCAAATTGATTAGTTGGGGCTAAAAACAGGGGGCGGGATGGGCCAACCTAAGGAAAAAAGAGAAAACGAATGGATTAGTAGGGGCTAAAAACAGGGGGCGGGGCAGGCGAACCTAAGGAAAAAAGAGAAAACAAATGGATTAGTAAGGGCTAAAAACAGGGGGCGGGGCGGGCCAACCTAAGGAAAAAGAGAAAACAAATGGATTAGTAGGGGCTAAAAACAGGGGTCAGGGCGGGCCAACCTAAGGAAAAAAGAGAAAACAAATAGATTAGTAGGGGCTAAAATCAGGGGGCGGGGCGGGCCAACCTAAGGAAAAAAGAGAAAACAAATGGATTAGTAGGGGCTAAAAACAGGGGGCAGGGGCGCCAACCTAAGGAAAAAAAAACAAAAAAAAAAACAAATTGATTAGTAGGCGCTTAAAACAGGGGCTAAGTGGGCCAACCTAAGGAAAAAGAGAAAACTAATGGATTAGAAGACGCTAAAAACAGGGGGCGGGGCTGGCCATACTAAGGAAAAAAGAGAAAATAAATGGATTAGTAGGGTCTAAAAACAGGGGGCGGGGCGGGCCAACCTAAGGAAAAAGAGAAAAAGAATGGATTAGTAGGGGCTAAAACAGGGGACGGGGCAGGCCAACCTCTGGAAAAAATAGAAAACAAATGGACTAGTAAGGGCTAAAAACAGGGGGCGGGGTGGGCCAACCTAAGGAAAAAAGAGAAAACAAATGGATTAGTAGGGGCTAAAAGCAGGGGGCGGGGCAGGCCAACCTAAGGAAAAAAGAGAAAACAAATGGATTAGTAAGGGCTAAAAAAAGGGGCGGGGTGGGCCAACCTAAGGAAAAAAGAGAAAACAAATGGATAAGTAGGGCCTAAAAACAGGGGGGGGGGATGAGCAAACCTAAGCAAAATAGAGAAAACGAATGGATTAGTAGGGGCTAAACACAGGGGCGGGGCAGGCCAACCTAAGGAAAAGAAAAAGTGAATTGATTATTTGGGGCTAAAAACAGGGGTTGGGCGGGCCAACCTAAGGAAAAAAGAGAAAACAAATGGATTAGTAGGGCCTAAAAACAGGGGGGGGATGAGCAAACCTAAGCAAAAAAGAGAAAACGAATGGATTAGTAGGGGCTAAACACAGGGGCGGGGCAGGCCAACCTAAGGAAAAGAAAAAGCAAATTGATTATTTGGGGCTTAAAACAGGGGTTGGTCGCGCCAACCTAAGGAAAAGAGAGAAAACGTATGATTAGTAAGGCCTAAAAACAGGGGTCAGGGCGGGCCAACCTAAGGAAAAAAGAGAAAACGTATGATTAGTAGGGGCTAAAAACAGGGGTCAGGGCGGGCCAACCTTAAGAAAAAAAAGGAAAACAAATGGCTTAGTAGGGGCTAAAAACAGGGGGCAGGGCGGGCCAACCAAAGGAAAAAGAGAAAACGAATGGATTAGTAGGGGATAAAAAACATGGAGGCGACGGGCCAACCTAAGGAAACAAGAGAAAACGAATGGATTAGTAGGGGCTAAAAACAGGGGGCGGGGTGGGCCAACCTAAGGAAAAAAGAGAAAACGAATGGATTAGTAGGGGCTAAAAACAGGGGGCGGGGCAGGCCAACCTAAGGAAAAAAGAGAAAACAAATTGAATAGTAAGGGCTAAAAACAGGGGGCGGGGTGGGCCAACCTAAAGAAAAAAAAGAAACCAAATGGATTAGTAGGGGCTAAAAACAGGGTGGCGGGGCAGGCCAACCTAAGGAAAAAAGAGAAAACAAATGGATTAGTAAGGGCTAAAAACAAGGGGCGGGGCAGGCCAACCTAAGGAAAAAAGAGAAAACAAATGGATTAGTAAGGGCTAAAAACAGGGGGCGGGGTGGGCCAACCTAATGAAAAAAGAGAAAACAAATGGATAAGTAGGGCCTAAAAACAAGTGGCGGAGTGGGCCAACCTAAGGAAAAAAAGAGAAAACAAATGGATTAGTAGGGGCTAAAAAAGGGGGGATGGGCAAACCTAAGCAAAAAAGAGAAAACGAATGGATTAGTAGGGGCTAAAACAGGGGGGGGATGGGCAAACCTAAGCAAAAAAGAGAAAACGAATGGATTAGTAGGGGCTAAACACAGGGACGGGGCAGGCCAACCTAAGGAAAAGAAAAAAGCAAACTGATTAGTTTGGGCAAAGGAAAAAAGATAAAACAAATGGATTAGTAGGGGCTAAAACAGGGGGGGGATGGGCAAACCTAAGCAAAAAAGAGAAAACGAATGGATTAGTAGGGGCTAAACACAGGGGCGGGGCAGGCCAACCTAAGGAAAAGAAAAAGCAAATTGATGAGTTGGGGCTAAAAACAGGGGGCGGGATGGGCCAACCTAAGGAAAAAAGAGAAAACGAATGGATTAGTAAGGGCTAAAAATAGGGGGCGGGGCAGGCCAACCTAAGGAAAAAATAGAAAACAAATGGATAAGTAGGGGCTAAAAACAGGGGTCAGTGCGGGCCAACCTAAGGAAAAAAGAGAAAAAAAATGTATTAGTAGGTGCTAAAATCAGGGGGCAGGGCGGGCCAACCTAAGGAAAAAAGAGAAAACAAATGGATTAGTAGGGGCTAAAAACAGGGGGCGGGGCGGGCCAACCTAAGGAAAAAAAAGAAAACAAATGGATTAGTACGGGCTTAAAACAGGGGGCTTTGTGGGCCAACCTAAGGAAAAAGAGAAAACTAATGGATTAGAAGGCGCTAAAAACAGGGGGCGGGGCTGGCCATCATAAGGAAAAAAGAGAAAATGAATGGATTAGTAGGGGCTAAAAACAGGGGGCGGGGCGGGCCAACCTAAGGAAAAAGAGAAAAAAAATGGATTAGTAGGGGCTAAAAACAGGGGGCGGGGCAGGCCAACCTAAGGAAAAAAGAGAAAACAAATGGATAAGTAAGGGCTAAAACCGGGGGGCGGGCTGGGCCAACCTAAGGAAAAAAGAGAAAACAAATGGATTAGTAAGGGCTAAAAACAGGGGTGGGGTGGGCCAACCTAAGGAAACAAGAGAAAACAAATGGATTAGTAGGGCCTAAAAACAGGGGGGTGGGGGATGAGCAAACCTAAGCAAAAAAGAGAAAACGAATGGATTAGTAGGGGCTAAACACAGGGGCGGGGCAGGCCAACCTAAGGAAAAGAAAAAGCAAATTGATTAGTTGGGGCTAAAACAGGGGTTGGTCGCGCCAACCTAAGGAAAAGAGAGAAAACGTATGATTAGTAGGGCCTAAAAACAGGGGTCAGGGCGGGCCAACCTAAGGAAAAAAGAGAAAACAAATGGATTAGTAGGGGCTTAAAACAGGGGGCAGGGCGGGCCAACCTTAGGATAAAGAGAAAACGAATGGATTAGTAGGGGCTAAAAAATAGGGAGGGGGAGGGCCAACCTAAGGAAAAAAGAGAAAAAGAATGGATTAGTAGGGGCTAAAAACAGGGGGCGGGATGGGCCAACCTAAGGAAAAAAGAGAAAACGAATGGATTAGTAGGGGCTAAAAACAGGGGGCGGGGCAGGCCAACCTGAGCAAAAAAGAGAAAAAAAATGGATTAGTAAGGGCTAAAAACAGGGGGCGGGGTGGGCCAACCTAAGGAAAAAAGAGAAAACAAATGGATTAGTAAGGGCTTAAAACAGGGGCGGGGTGGGCCAACATAAGGAAAAAAGAGAAACAAATGGATTAGTAGGGGCTAAAAACAGGGGGCGGGGCGGGCCAACCTAAGGAAAAAGAGAAAACGAATGGATTAGTAGGGGCTAAAAACAGGGAGGGGAAGTGCCAACCTAAGGAAAAAGAGAAAAAGAATGGATTAGTAGGGCTAAAAACAGGGGGCGGGGCAGGCCAACCTAAGGAAAAAAGAGAAAACAAGTGGATTAGTAAGGGCTAAAAACAGGGGGCGGGGTGGGCCAAACTAAGGAAAAAAGAGAAAACAAATGGATTAGTAGGGGCTAAAAACATGGGGCAGGGCTGGCCAACATAAGGAAAAAAGAGAAAACAAATGGATAAGTAGGTCCTAAAAACAAGGGGCGGAGTGTGCCAACCTTAGGAAAAAAGAGAAAACAAATGGATTAGTAGGGGCTAAAACAGGGGGCGGGGCAGGCCAACCTAAGCAAAAAAGAGAAAACGAATGGATTAGTAAGGGCTAAAAACAGGGGGCGGGGTGGGCCAACCTAGGGAAAAAAGAGAAAACGAATGGATTAGTAGGGGCTAAAAAACAGGGGGCGGGGTGGGCCAACCTAAGGAAAAAAGAGAAAACAAATGGATTAGTAAGGGCTAAAAACAGGGGGCGGGGTGGGCCAACCTAAGGAAAAAAGAGAAAACAAATGGATAAGTAGGGCCTAAAAACAGGGGGGGGATGAGCAAACCTAAGCAAAATAGAGAAAACGAATGGATTAGTAGGGGCTAAACACAGGGGCGGGGCAGGCCAACCTAAGGAAAAGAAAAAGTGAATTGATTATTTGGGGCTAAAAACAGGGGTTGGGCGGGCCAACCTAAGGAAAAAGAGAAAACAAATGGATTAGTAGGGCCTAAAAACAGGGGGGGGGGGGATGAGCAAACCTAAGCAAAAAAGAGAAAACGAATGGATTAGTAGGGGCTAAACACAGGGGCGGGGCAGGCCAACCTAAGGAAAAGAAAAAGCAAATTGATTATTTGGGGCTTAAAACAGGGGTTGGTCGCGCCAACCTAAGGAAAAGAGAGAAAACGTATGATTAGTAGGGCCTAAAAACAGGGGTCAGGGCGGGCCAACCTAAGGAAAAAAGAGAAAACGTATGATTAGTAGGGGCTAAAAAACAGGGGTCAGGGCGGGCCAACCTAAGGAAAAAAAAGGAAAACAAATGGCTTAGTAGGGGCTAAAAACAGGGGGCAGGGCGGGCCAACCAAAGGAAAAAGAGAAAACGAATGGATTAGTAGGGGATAAAAAACATGGAGGCGACGGGCCAACCTAAGGAAACAAGAGAAAACGAATGGATTAGTAGGGGCTAAAAACAGGGGGCGGGGTGGCCAACCTAAGGAAAAAAGAGAAAACGAATGGATTAGTAGGGGCTCAAAACAGGGGGCGGGGCAGGCCAACCTAAGGAAAAAAGAGAAAACAAATTGATTAGTAAGGGCTAAAAACAGGGGGCGGGGTGGGCCAACCTAAAGAAAAAAAAGAAACCAAATGGATTAGTAGGGGCTAAAAACAGGGTGGCGGGGCAGGCCAACCTAAGGAAAAAAGAGAAACAAATGGATTAGTAAGGGCTAAAAACAAGGGGCGGGGCAGGCCAACCTAAGGAAAAAAGAGAAAACAAATGGATTAGTAAGGGCTAAAAACAGGGGGCGGGGTGGGCCACCCTAATGAAAAAAGAGAAAACAAATGGATTAGTAGTGCCTAAAAATAAGGGGCGGAGTGGGCCAACCTAAGGAAAAAAAGAGAAAACAAATGGATTAGTAGGGGCTAAAAAAGGGGGGGATGGGCAAACCTAAGCAAAAAAGAGAAAACGAATGGATTAGTAGGGGCTAAAACAGGGGGGGATGGGCAAACCTAAGCAAAAAAGAGAAAACGAATGGATTAGTAGGGGCTAAACACAGGGACGGGGCAGGCCAACCTAAGGAAAAGAAAAAAGCAAACTGATTAGTTTGGGCAAAGGAAAAAAGAGAAAACAAATGGATTAGTAGGGGCTAAAACAGGGGGGGGGATGAGCAAACCTAAGCAAAAAAGAGAAAACGAATGGATTAGTAGGGGCTAAACACAGGGGCGGGGCAGGCCAACCTAAGGAAAAGAAAAAGCAAATTGATGAGTTGGGGCTAAAAACAGGGGGCGGGATGGGCCAACCTAAGGAAAAAAAGAGAAAACGAATGGATTAGTAAGGGCTAAAAACAGGGGGCGGGGCAGGCCAACCTAAGGAAAAAATAGAAAACAAATGGATTAGTAGGGGCTAAAAACAGGGTGGCGGGGCAGGCCAACCTAAGGAAAAAAGAGAAAACAAATGGATTAGTAAGGGCTAAAAGCAAGGGGCGGGGCAGGCCAACCTAAGGAAAAAAGAGAAAACAAATGGATTAGTAAGGGCTAAAAACAGGGGGCGGGGTGGGCCAACCTAAGGAAAAAAGAGAAAACAAATGGATTAGTAGGGGCTAAAAACAGGGGGCGGGGCAGGCCAGGCCAACCTTAGGAAAAAAGAGAAAACAAATGGATTAGTAAGGGCTAAAAACAGGGGGCGGGGTGGGCCAACCTAAGGAAAAAAGAGAAAACAAATGGATTAGTAGGGCCTAAAAACAAGGGGCGGAGTGGGCCAACCTAAGGAAAAAAAAGAGAAAACAAATGGATTAGTAGGAGCTAAAACGGGGGGGGGATGGGCAAACCTAAGCAAAAAAGAGAAAACAAATGGATTAGTAAGGGCTAAACACAGGGGCGGGGCAGGCCAACCTAAGGAAAAGAAAAAGCAAATTGATTAGTTGGGGCTAAAAACAGGGGGCGGGATGGGCCAACCTAAGGAAAAAAGAGAAAATGAATGGATTAGTAGGGGCTAAAAACAGGGGGCGGGGCAGGCCAACCTAAGGAAAAAAGAGAAAACAAATGGATTAGTAAGGGCTAAAAACAGGGGGCGGGGCTGGCCAACCTAAGGAAAAAGAGAAAACAAATGGATTAGTAGGGGCTAAAAACAGGGGTCAGGGCGGGCCAACCTAAGGAAAAAAGAGAAAACAAATAGATTAGTGGGGGCTAAAATCAGGGGGCGGGGCGGGCCAACCTAAGGAAAAAAGAGAAAACAAATGGATTAGTAGGGGCTAAAAACAGGGGGCGGGGCGGGCCAACCTAAAGAAAAAAAAACAAAAAAAAAACAAATGGATTAGTAGGCGCTTAAAACAGGGGGCTAAGTGGGCCAACCTAAGGAAAAAGAGAAAACTAATGGATTAGAAGACGCTAAAAACAGGGGGCGGGGCTGGCCAACCTAAGGAAAAAAGAGAAAATAAATGGATTAGTAGGGGCTAAAAACAGGGGGCGGGGCGGGCCAACCTAAGGAAAAAGAGAAAAAGAATGGATTAGTAGGGGCTAAAACAGGGGGCGGGGCAGGCCAACTTCTGGAAAAAATAGAAAACAAATGGACTAGTAAGGGCTAAAAACAGGGGTGGGATGGGCCAACCTAAGGAAAAAAGAGAAAACAAATGGATTAGTAGGGGCTAAAAGCAGGGGGCGGGGCAGGCCAACCTAAGGAAAAAAGAGAAAACAAATGGATTAGTAAGGGCTAAAAACAGGAGGCGGGATGGGCCAACCTAAGGAAAAAAGTGAAAACAAATGGATTAGTAGGGCCTAAAAACAGGGGGGGGGGATGAGCAAACCTAAGCAAAAAAGAGAAAACGAATGGATTAGTAGGGACTAAACACAGGGGCGGGGCAGGCCAACCTAAGGAAAAGAAAAAGCAAATTGATTAGTTGGGGCTAAAAACAGGGGTTGGGCGGGCCAACCTAAGGAAAAGAGAGAAAACGTATGATTAGTAGGGGCTAAAAACAGGGGGCAGGGCGGGCCAACCTAAGGAAAAAAGAGAAAACAAATGGATTAGTAGGGGCTAAAAACAGGGGTCGGGGCGGGCCAACCTAAGGAAAAAAACAAAAAAAACAAATGGATTAGTAGGGGCCTAAAACAGGGGGCTAAGTGGGCCAACCTAAGGAAAAAGAGAAAACTAATGGCTTAGAAGACGCTAAAAAGAGGGGGCGGGGCTGGCCAACCTAAGGAAAAAAGAGAAAATGAATGGATTAGTAGGGGCTAAAAACAGGGGGCGGGGCGGGCCAACCTAAGGAAAAAGAGAAAAAGAATGGATTAGTAGGGGCTAAAACAGGGGGCGGGGCAGGCCAACCTAAGGAAAAAAGAGAAAACAAATGGATTAGTAAGGGCTAAAAACAGGGTCGGGGTGTTCCAACCTCAGGAAAAAAGAGTAAACAAATGGATTAGTAGGGGCTAAAAACAGGGGGCGGGGTGGGCCAACCTAAAGAAAAAAGAGAAAACAAATGGATTAGTAAGGGCTAAAAACAGGGGGCGGGGTGGGCCAACCTAAGGAAAAAAGAGAAAACAAATGGATAAGTAGGGCCTAAAAACAGGGGGGGGGATGAGCAAACCTAAGCAAAATAGAGAAAACGAATGGATTAGTAGGGGCTAAACACAGGGGCGGGGCAGGCCAACCTAAGGAAAAGAAAAAGTGAATTGATTATTTGGGGCTAAAAACAGGGGTTGGGCGGGCCAACCTAAGGAAAAAAGAGAAAACAAATGGATTAGTAGGGCCTAAAAACAGGGGGGGGGATGAGCAAACCTAAGCAAAAAAGAGAAAACGAATGGATTAGTAGGGGCTAAACACAGGGGCGGGGCAGGCCAAGGAAAAGAAAAAGCAAATTGATTATTTGGGGCTTAAAACAGGGGTTGGTCGCGCCAACCTAAGGAAAAGAGAGAAAACGTATGATTAGTAGGGCCTAAAAACAGGGGTCAGGGCGGGCCAACCTAAGGAAAAAAGAGAAAACGTATGATTAGTAGGGGCTAAAAACAGGGGTCAGGGCGGGCCAACCTAAGGAAAATAAAGGAAAAAAAATGGCTTAGTAGGGGCTAAAAACAGGGGGCAGGGCGGGCCAACCAAAGGAAAAAGAGAAAACGAATGGATTAGTAGGGGATAAAAAACATGGAGGCGACGGGCCAACCTAAGGAGACAAGAGAAAACGAATGGATTAGTAGGGGCTAAAAACAGGGGGCGGGGTGGGCCAACCTAAGGAAAAAAGAGAAAACGAATGGATTAGTAGGGGCTAAAAACAGGGGGCGGGGCAGGCCAACCTAAGGAAAAAAGAGAAAACAAATTGATTAGTAAGGGCTAAAAACAGGGGGCGGGGTGGGCCAACCTAAAGAAAAAAAAGAAACCAAATGGATTAGTAGGGGCTAAAAACAGGGTGGCGGGGCAGGCCAACCTAAGGAAAAAAGAGAAAACAAATGGATTAGTAAGGGCTAAAAACAAGGGGCGGGGCAGGCCAACCTAAGGAAAAAAGAGAAAACAAATGGATTAGTAAGGGCTAAAAACAGGGGGCGGGGTGGGCCAAACTTATAAAAAAAGAGAAAACAAATGGATTAGTAGGGCCTAAAAACAAGGGGCGGAGTGGGCCAACCTAAGGAAAAAAAGAGAAAACAAATGGATTAGTAGGGGCTAAACAAGGGGGGGATGGGCAAACCTAAGCAAAAAAGAGAAAACGAATGGATTAGTAGGGGCTAAAACAGGGGGGGGATGGGCAAACCTAAGCAAAAAAGAGAAATCGAATGGATTAGTAGGGGCTAAACACAGGGACGGGGCAGGCCAACCTAAGGAAAAGAAAAAAGCAAACTGATTAGTTTGGGCAAAGGAAAAAAGAGAAAACAAATGGATTAGTAGGGGCTAAAACAGGGGGGGGGGGATGGGCAAACCTAAGCAAAAAAGAGAAAACGAATGGATTAGTAGGGGCTAAACACAGGGGCGGGGCAGGCCAACCTAAGGAAAAGAAAAAGCAAATTGATGAGTTGGGGCTAAAAACAGGGGGCGGGATGGGCCATCATAAGGAAAAAAGAGAAAACGAATGGATTAGTAAGGGCTAAAAACAGGGGGCGGGGCAGGCCAACCTAAGGAAAAAATAGAAAACAAATGGATAAGTAGGGGCTAAAAACAGGGGTCAGTGCGGGCCAACCTAAGGAAAAAAGAGAAAACAAATGGATTAGTAGGGGCTAAAAACAGGGGGCGGGGCGGGCCAACCTAAGGAAAAAAAAGAAAACAAATGGATTAGTAGGGGCTTAAAACAGGGGGCTTTGTGGGCAAACCTAAGGAAAAAGAGAAAACTAATGGATTAGAAGGCGCTAAAAACAGGGGGCGGGGCTGGCCATCGTAAGGAAAAAAGAGAAAATGAATGGATTAGTAGGGGCTAAAAACAGGGGGCGGGGCAGGCCAACCTAAGGAAAAAGAGAAAAAAATGGATTAGTAGGGGCTAAAAACAGGGGGCGGGGCAGGCCAACCTAAGGAAAAAAGAGAAAACAAATGGATTAGTAAGGGCTAAAAACAGGGGGCGTGGTGGGCCAACCTAATGAAAAAAGAGAAAACAAATGGATTAGTAGGGCCTAAAAACAAGGGGCGGAGTGGGCCAACCTAAGGAAAAAAAGAGAAAACAAATGGATTAGTAGGGGCTAAAAAAGGGGGGGATGGGCAAACCTAAGCAAAAAAGAGAAAACGAATGGATTAGTAGGGGCTAAAACAGGGGGGGATGGGCAAACCTAAGCAAAAAAGAGAAAATGAATGGATTAGTAGGGGCTAAACACAGGGACGGGGCAGGCCAACCTAAGGAAAAGAAAAAAGCAAACTGATTAGTTTGGGCAAAGGAAAAAAGAGAAAACAAATGGATTAGTAGGGGCTAAAACAGGGGGGGGGATGGGCAAACCTAAGCAAAAAAGAGAAAACGAATGGATTAGTAGGGGCTAAACACAGGGGCGGGGCAGGCCAACCTAAGGAAAAGAAAAAGCAAATTGATGAGTTGGGGCTAAAAACAGGGGGCGGGATGGGCCAACCTAAGGAAAAAAGAGAAAACGAATGGATTAGTAAGGGCTAAAAACAGGGGGCGGGGCAGGCCAACCTAAGGAAAAAATAGAAAACAAATGGATAAGTAGGGGCTAAAAACAGGGGTCAGTGCGGGCCAACCTAAGGAAAAAGAGAAAAAAAATGTATTAGTAGGTGCTAAAATCAGGGGGCAGGGCGGGCCAACCTAAGGAAAAAAGAGAAAAACAAATGGATTAGTAGGTGCTAATAACAGGGGGCGGGGCGGGCCAACCTAAGGAAAAAAGAGAAAACAAATGGATTAGTAGGGGCTAAAAACAGGGGGCGGGGCGGGCCAACCTATGGAAAAAGAGAAAACTAATGGATTAGAAGGCGCTAAAAACAGGGGGCGGGGCTGGCCATCGTAAGGAAAAAAGAGAAAATGAATGGATTAGTAGGGGCTAAAAACAGGGGGCGGGGCGGGCCAACCTAAGGAAAAAGAGAAAACAAATGGATTAGTAGGGGCTAAAAACAGGGGGCGGGGCAGGCCAACCTAAGGAAAAAAGAGAAAACAAATGGATTAGTAAGGGCTAAAAACAGGGGGCGGGGTGGGCCAACCTAAGGAAAAAAGAGAAAACAAATGGATTAGTAAGGGCTAAAAACAGGGGTGGGTGGGCCAACCTAAGGAAACAAGAGAAAACAAATGGATTAGTAGGGCCTAAAAACAGGGGGGTGGGGGATGAGCAAACCTAAGCAAAAAAGAGAAAACGAATGGATTAGTAGGGGCTAAACACAGGGGCGGGGCAGGCCAACCTAAGGAAAAGAAAAAGCAAATTGATTAGTTGGGGCTAAAACAGGGGTTGGTCGCGCCAACCTAAGGAAAAGGGAGAAAACGTATGATTAGTAGGGCCTAAAAACAGGGGTCAGGGCGGGCCAACCTAAGGAAAAAAGAGAAAACAAATGGATTAGTAGGGGCTTAAAACAGGGGGCAGGGCGGGCCAACCTAAGGATAAAGAGAAAACGAATGGATTAGTAGGGGCTAAAAAATAGGGAGGGGGAGGGCCAACCTAAGGAAAAAAGAGTAAAAGAACGGATTAGTAGGGGCTAAAAACAGGGGGCGGGATGGGCCAACCTAAGGAAAAAAGAGAAAACAAATGGATTAGTAGGGGCTAAAAACAGGGGGCGGGGCAGGCCAACCTGAGCAAAAAAGAGAAAAAAAATGGATTAGAAAGGGCTAAAAACAGGGGGCGGGGTGGGCCAACCTAAGGAAAAAAGAGAAAACAAATGGATTAGTAAGGGCTTAAAACAGGGGGCGGGGTGGGCCAACATAAGGAAAAAAGAGAAACAAATGGATTAGTAGGGGCTAAAAACAGGGGGCGGGGCGGGCCAACCTAAGGAAAAAGAGAAAACGAATGGATTAGTAGGGGCTAAAAAACAGGGAGGGGAAGGGCCAACCTAAGGAAAAAGAGAAAAAGAATGGATTAGTAAGGGCTAAAAACAGAGGGCGGGGCAGGCCAACCTAAGGAAAAAAGAGAGAACAAGTGGATTAGTAAGGGCTAAAAACAGGGGGCGGGGTGGGCCAAACTAAGGAAAAAAGAGAAAACAAATGAATTAGTAGGGGCTAAAAACATGGGGCGGGGCTGGCCAACATAAGGAAAAAAGAGAAAACAAATGGATTAGTAGGTCCTAAAAACAAGGGGCGGAGTGTGCCAACCTTAGGAAAAAAGAGAAAACAAATGGATAAGTAGGGGCTAAAACAGGGGGCGGGGCAGGCCAACCTAGGCAAAAAAGAGAAAACGAATGGATTAGTAAGGGCTAAAAACAGGGGGCGGGGTGGGCCAACCTAGGGAAAAAAGAGATAACGAATGGATTAGTAGGGGCTAAAAAACAGGGGGCGGGGTCGGCCAACCTAAGGAAAAAAGAGAAAACAAATGGATTAGTAAGGGCTAAAAACAGGGGGCGGGGTGGGCCAACCTAAGTAAAAAAGAGAAACAAATGGATAAGTAGGAAAAAACCTAAGGAAAAAAGAGAAAACAAATGGATTAGTAAGGGCTAAAAACAGGGGGCGGGGTGGGCCAACCTAAGGAAAAAAGAGAAAACAAATGGATTAGTAGGGGCTAAAACAGGGGGCAGGGCAGGCCAACCTAAGCAAAAAAGAGAAAACGAATGGATTAGTAAGGGCTAAAAACAGGGGGCGGGGTGGGCAAACCTAGGGAAAAAAGAGAAAACAAATGGATAATTAGGGGCTAAAAAACAGGGGTCAGGGCGGGCCAACCTAAGGAAAAAAACGAAAAAAAATTGGATTGGTAGGTGCTAAAAACAGGGGGCGGGGCGGGCCAACCTACGGAAAAAAGAGAAAACAAATGGATTAGTAGGGGCTAAAAACAGGGGGCGGGGCGGGCCAACCTAAGGAAAAAGAGAAAACGAATGGATTAGTAGGGGCTAAAAAAACAGGGGTCAGGGCGGGCCAACCTAAGGAAAAAACAGAAAACAAATAAATTAGAAGGGGCTAAAAACAGGGGGCAGGGCGGGCCAACCTAAGGAAAAAAGAGAAAACAAATGGATTAGTAGGAGATAAAAACAGGGGGCGGGGCGGGCCAACCTAAGGAAAAAGAGAAAACGAATGGATTAGTAGGGTTTAAAAAAACAGGGAGGGGGAGGGCCAACCTAAGGAAAAAAGAGGAAACAAATGGATTAGTAGGGGCTTAAAACAGGGGGCGGGATGTGCCAGTCTAAGGAAAAAAGAGAAAACGAATGGATTAGTAGGGGCTAAAAACAGGGGGCGGGGCAGGCCAACCTATGGAAAAAAGAGAAAACAAATGGATTAGTAAGGGCTAAAACAGGGGGCGGGGCGGGCCAACCTAAGGAAAAAAGAGAAAACAAATGGATTAGTAGGGGCTAAAAACAGGGGCGGGGCAGGCCAACCTAAGGAAAAAAGAGAAAACAAATGAATTAGTAAGGGCTAAAAACAGGGGGCGGGGTGGGCCAACCTTAGGAAAAAAATGAAAACAAATGGATAAGTATGGCCTAAAAACAAGGGGCGGAGTGGGCCAACCTAAGGGAAAAAAGAGAAAACAAATGGATTAGTAGGGGCTAAAACAGGGGGGGGATGGGCAAACCTAAGCAAGAAAGAGAAAACGAATGGATTAGTAGGGGCTAAAACAGGGGGGGGGATGGGCAAACCTAAGCAAAAAAGAGAAAACGAATGGATTAGTAGGGGCTAAACACAGGGACGGGGCAGGCCAACCTAAGGAAAAGAAAAAAGCAAACTGATTAGTTTAGGCAAAGGAAAAAAGAGAAAACATATGGATTAGTAGGGGCTAAAACAGGGGGGGGGGATGGGCAAACCTAAGCAAAAAAGAGAAAACGAATAGATTAGTAGGGGCTAAACACAGGGGCGGGGCAGGCCAACCTAAGGAAAAGAAAAAGCAAATTGATTAGTTGGGGCTAAAAACAGGGGGCGGGATGGGCCAACCTAAGGAAAAAAGAGAAAACGAATGGATTAGCAAGGGCTAAAAACAGGGGGCGGGGCAGGCCAACCTAAGGAAAAAAGAGAAAACAAATGGATTAGTAGGGGCTAAAAACAGGGGTCAGTGCGGGCCAACCTAAGGAAAAAAGAGAAAAAAAATGGATTAGTAGGTGCTAAAATCAGGGGGCGGGGCGGGCCAACCTAAGGAAAAAAGAGAAAACAAATGGATTAGTAGGGGCTAAAAACAGGGGGCGGGGCGGGCCAACCTAAGGAAAAAAAAGAAAACAAATGGATTAGTAGGGGCTTAAAACAGGGGGCTTTGTGGCCCAACCTAAGGAAAAAGAGAAAACTAATGGATTAGAAGGCGCTAAAAACAGGGGGCGGGGCTGGCCATCCTAAGGAAAAAAGAGAAAATGAATGGATTAGTAGGGGCTAAAAACAGGGGGCGGGGCGGGCCAACCTAAGGAAAAAGAGAAAAAAAATGGATTAGTAGGGGCTAAAAACAGGGGGGCGGGGCAGGCCAACCTAAGGAAAAAAGAGAAAACAAATGGATTAGTAAGGGCTAAAAACAGGGGGCGCGGTGGGCCAACCTAAGGAAAAAAGAGAAAACAAATGGATTAGTAAGGGCTAAAAACAGGGGTGGGGTGGGCCAACCTAAGGAAACAAGAGAAAACAAATGGATTAGTAGGGCCTTAAAACAGGGGGGTGGGGGATGAGCTAACCTAAGCAAAAAAGAGAAAACGAATGGATTAAAAGGGGCTAAACACAGGGGCGGGGCAGGCCAACCTAAGGAAAAGAAAAAGCAAATTGATTGGTTGGGGCTAAAACAGGGGTTGGTCGCGCCAACCTAAGGAAAAGAGAGAAAACGTATGATTAGTAGGGCCTAAAAACAGGGGTCAGGTCGGGCCAACCTAAGGAAAAAAGAGAAAACAAATGGATTAGTAGGGGCTTGAAACAGGGGGCAGGGCGGGCCAACCTAAGAAAAACGAGAAAACGAATGGATTAGTAGGGGCTAAAAAATAGGGAGGGGGAGGGCCAACCTAAGGAAAAAAGAGAAAAAGAACGGATTAGTAGGGGCTAAAAACAGGGGGCGGGATGGGCCAACCTAAGGAAAAAAGAGAAAACAAATGGATTAGTAGGGGCTAAAAACAGGGGGCGGGGCAGGCCAACCTGAGCATAAAAGAGAAAAAAAATGGATTAGTAAGGGCTAAAAACAGGGGGCGGGGTAAGCCAACCTAAGGAAAAAAAAGAAAACAAATGGATTAGTAAGGGCTCAAAACAGGGGGCGGGATGGGCCAACCTAAGGAAAAAAGAGAAACAAATGGATTAGTAGGGGCTAAAAACAGGGGGCGGGGCGGGCCAACCTAAGCAAAAAAGAGAAAACGAATGGATTAGTATGTCCTAAAAACAAGGGGCGGAGTGTGCCAACCTTAGGAAAAAAGAGAAAACAAATGGATTAGTAGGGGCTAAAAACAGGGGGCGGGGCAGGCCAACCTGAGCAAAAAAGAGAAAACAAATGGATTAGTAAGGGCTAAAAACAGGGGGCGGGGTGGGCCAACCTAAGGAAAAAAGAGAAAACAAATGGATTAGTAAGGGCTTAAAACAGGGGGCGGGGTGGGCCAACCTAAGGAAAAAAGAGAAACAAATGGATTAGTAGGGGCTAAAAACAGGGGGCGGGGCGGGCCAACCTAAGGAAAAAGAGAAAACGAATGGATTAGTAGGGGCTAAAAAACAGGGAGGGGAAGGGCCAACCTAAGGAAAAAGAGAAAAAGAATGGATAAGTAGGGGCTAAAAACAGGGGGTGGGGCAGGCCAACCTAAGGAAAAAAGAGAAAACAAGTGGATTAGTAAGGGCTAAAAACAGGGGGCGGGGTGGGCCAAACTAAGGAAAAAAGAGAAAACAAATGGATTAGTAGGGGCTAAAAACATGGGGCGGGGCAGGCCAACATAAGGAAAGAAGAGAAAACAAATGGATTAGTATGTCCTAAAAACAAGGGGCGGAGTGTGCCAACCTTAGGAAAAAAGAGAAAACAAATGGATTAGTAGCGGCTAAAACAGGGGGCGGGGCAGGCCAACCTAAGCAAAAAAGAGAAAACAAATGGATTAGTAAGGGCTAAAAACAGGGGGCGGGGTGGGCCAACCTAGGGAAAAAAGAGAAAACGAATGGATTAGTAGGGGCTAAAAAACAGGGGGCGGGGTGGGCCAACCTAAGGAAAAAAGAGAAAACAAATGGATTAGTAAGGGCTAAAAACAGGGGGCGGGGTGGGCCAACCTAAGGAAAAAAGAGAAACACATGGATTAGTAGGAAAAAACCTAAGGAAAAAATAGAAAACAAATGGATTAGTAAGGGCTAAATACAGGGGGCGGGGTGGGCCAACCTAAGGAAAAAAGAGAAAACAAATGGATAAGTAGGGGCTAAAACAGGGGGCAGGGCAGGCCAACCTAAGCAAAAAAGAGAAAACGAATGGATTAGTAAGGGCTAAAAACAGGGGGCGGGGTGGGCCAACCTAGGGAAAAAAGAGAAAACAAATGGATTAGTAGGGGCTAAAAAACAGGGGTCAGGGCGGGCCAACCTAAGGAAAAAAGAGAAAAACAAATGGATTAGTAGGTGCTAATAACAGGGGGCGGGGCGGGCCAACCTAAGGAAAAAAGAGAAAACAAATGGATTAGAAGGGGCTAATAACAGGGGGCGGGGCGGGCCAACCTAAGGAAAAAGAGAAAACGAATGGATTAGTAGGGGCTAAAAAAACAGGGGTCAGGGCGGGCCAACCTAAGGAAAAAACAGAAAACAAATGGATTAGTAGGGGCTAAAAACAGGGGGCAGGGCGGGCCAACCTAAGGAAAAAAGAGAAAACAAATGGATTAGTAGGGGATAAAAACAGGGGGCGGGGCGGGCCAACCTAAGGAAAAAGAGAAAACGAATGGATTAGTAGGGTTTAAAAAAACAGGGAGGGGGAGGGCCAACCTAAGGAAAAATGAGGAAACAAATGGATTAGTAGGGGCTTAAAACAGGGGTTGGGATGTGCCAACCTAAGGAAAAAAGAGAAAACAAATGGATTAGTAGGGGCTAAAAACAGGGGGCGGGGCAGGCCAACCTATGGAAAAAAGAGAAAACAAATGGATTAGTAAGGGCTAAAAACAGGGGGCGGGACGGGCCAACCTAAGGAAAAAAGAGAAAATAAATGGATTAGTAGGGGCTAAAAACAGGGGGCGGGGCAGGCCAACCTAAGGAAAAAAGAGAAAACAAATGAATTAGTAAGGGCTAAAAACAGGGGGCGGGGTGGGCCAGCCTTAGGAAAAAATGAAAACAAATAGATAAGTAGGGCCTTAAAACAAGGGGCGGAGTGGGCCAACCTAAGGAAGAAAAGGGAAAACAAATGGTCTAGTACGGGCTAAAACAGGGGGGGGATAGGCAAACCTAAGCAAAAAAGAGAAAAAGAATGGATTAGTAGGGGCTAAACACAGGGGCGGGGCTCCAACCTAAGGAAAAGAAAATGCAAATTGATTAGTTGGGGCTAAAAACAGGAGTTGGGCGGGCCAACCTAAGGAAAAGAGAGAAAACGTATGATAAGTAGAAGCTAAAAACAGGGGTCAGGGCGGGCCAACATAAGGAAAAAAGAGAAAACAAATGGATTTGTAGGGGCTAAAAAAGGGGGCGGGGCGGGCCAACCTAAGGAAAAAGAGAAAACGAATGGATTAGTAGGCGCTAAAAAAACAGGGAGGGGGAGGGCCAACCTAAGGAAAAAAGAGAAAAAGAATGGATTAGTAGGGGCTAAAAAAGGGGGCGGGATGGGCCAACCTAAGGAAAAAAGAGAAAACGAATGGATTAGTAGGGGCTAAAAACAGGGGGCGGGGCAGGCCAACCTAAGGAAAAAAGAGAAACCAAATGGATTAGTAGGGGCTAAAAACAAGGGGCGGGGCGGGCCAACCTAAGGAATAGAAAAAAACAAATGTTTTAGTAGGGGCTAAAACCCGGGGGCGGGGCGGGCCAACCTAAGGAAAAAAAGAGAAAACAAATAGATTAATAGGGCCTAAAACCATGGGCGGAGGGGCGGGCCAACCTAAGGAAAAAAATGAATGGATTAGTAGGGGCAAAAAACAGGGGGCGGGGCCGGCAAACCTAAGGAAAAGAGAGAAAACAAATGATTAGTGGGGGCTAAAAACAGGGGGCAGGGCGGGCCAACCTAAGGAAAAAGAGAAAACAAATGGATTATTAGGGGCTAAAAACAGGGTGGCAGGGTGGGCCATACTATGGAAAAAAGAGAAAAGGAATGGATTAGTAGGGGATAAAAATAGGGGGTTGGGCGGGCCAACCGAAGGAAAAATGAGAGAATGACTGGTTATTGGGGGCTAAAAACAGGGGGCGGGGAGGGCCAACCTAATGAAAAAAGAGAAAACGAATGGATTTGTAGGGGCTAAAAACAGGGGGTGGGTGGCCAACCGAAGGGAAAAAAGGGAAAACGAATGGATTAGTAGGGGCTAAAAACAGGGGGTGGGGCAGGCCAACCTAAGGATAAGAGAGAAAACAAATGGATTAGTAGGGGCTAAAAACAGGGGGCAGGGCGGGCCAACCTAAGGAAAAAAGAGAAAACGAATGGATTAGTAGGGGCTATAAAAAAGGGGGCGGGGCAGGCCAACCTAAGGAAAAGAGAGAAAACAAATGGATTTATAGGGGCTACAACAGGGGGCGGAGTGGGCCAACCTAAGGAAAAAAAGAGAAAACGAATGGATTAGTAGGGTCTAAAGACAGGGGGCGGGGCGGGCCAACATAAGGAAAAAAAGAAAATGAATGGATAAGTAGGGGCTTAAAACAGGGGGCGGGGTGGGCCAACCTAAGGAAAAAAGAGAAACAAATGGATTAGTAGGGGCTAAAAACAGGGGGCGGGGCGGGCCAACCTAAGGAAAAAGAGAAAACGAATGGATTAGTAGGGGCTAAAAAACAGGGAGGGGAAGGGCCAACCTAAGGAAAAAGAGAAAAAGAATGGATAAGTAGGGGCTAAAAACAGGGGGTGGGGCAGGCCAACCTAAGGAAAAAAGAGAAAACAAGTGGATTAGTAAGGGCTAAAAACAGGGGGCGGGGTGGGCCAAACTAAGGAAAAAAGAGAAAACAAATGGATTAGTAGGGGCTAAAAACATGGGGCGGGGCAGGCCAACATAAGGAAAGAAGAGAAAACAAATGGATTAGTATGTCCTAAAAACAAGGGGCGGAGTGTGCCAACCTTAGGAAAAAAGAGAAAACAAATGGATTAGTAGCGGCTAAAACAGGGGGCGGGGCAGGCCAACCTAAGCAAAAAAGAGAAAACAAATGGATTAGTAAGGGCTAAAAACAGGGGGCGGGGTGGGCCAACCTAGGGAAAAAAGAGAAAACGAATGGATTAGTAGGGGCTAAAAAACAGGGGGCGGGGTGGGCCAACCTAAGGAAAAAAGAGAAAACAAATGGATTAGTAAGGGCTAAAAACAGGGGGCGGGGTGGGCCAACCTAAGGAAAAAAGAGAAACACATGGATTAGTAGGAAAAAACCTAAGGAAAAAATAGAAAACAAATGGATTAGTAAGGGCTAAATACAGGGGGCGGGGTGGGCCAACCTAAGGAAAAAAGAGAAAACAAATGGATAAGTAGGGGCTAAAACAGGGGGCAGGGCAGGCCAACCTAAGCAAAAAAGAGAAAACGAATGGATTAGTAAGGGCTAAAAACAGGGGGCGGGGTGGGCCAACCTAGGGAAAAAAGAGAAAACAAATGGATTAGTAGGGGCTAAAAAACAGGGGTCAGGGCGGGCCAACCTAAGGAAAAAAGAGAAAAACAAATGGATTAGTAGGTGCTAATAACAGGGGGCGGGGCGGGCCAACCTAAGGAAAAAAGAGAAAACAAATGGATTAGAAGGGGCTAATAACAGGGGGCGGGGCGGGCCAACCTAAGGAAAAAGAGAAAACGAATGGATTAGTAGGGGCTAAAAAAACAGGGGTCAGGGCGGGCCAACCTAAGGAAAAAACAGAAAACAAATGGATTAGTAGGGGCTAAAAACAGGGGGCAGGGCGGGCCAACCTAAGGAAAAAAGAGAAAACAAATGGATTAGTAGGGGATAAAAACAGGGGGCGGGGCGGGCCAACCTAAGGAAAAAGAGAAAACGAATGGATTAGTAGGGTTTAAAAAAACAGGGAGGGGGAGGGCCAACCTAAGGAAAAATGAGGAAACAAATGGATTAGTAGGGGCTTAAAACAGGGGTTGGGATGTGCCAACCTAAGGAAAAAAGAGAAAACAAATGGATTAGTAGGGGCTAAAAACAGGGGGCGGGGCAGGCCAACCTATGGAAAAAAGAGAAAACAAATGGATTAGTAAGGGCTAAAAACAGGGGGCGGGACGGGCCAACCTAAGGAAAAAAGAGAAAATAAATGGATGAGTAGGGGCTAAAAACAGGGGGCGGGGCAGGCCAACCTAAGGAAAAAAGAGAAAACAAATGAATTAGTAAGGGCTAAAAACAGGGGGCGGGGTGGGCCAGCCTTAGGAAAAAATGAAAACAAATAGATAAGTAGGGCCTTAAAACAAGGGGCGGAGTGGGCCAACCTAAGGAAGAAAAGGGAAAACAAATGGTCTAGTACGGGCTAAAACAGGGGGGGGATAGGCAAACCTAAGCAAAAAAGAGAAAAAGAATGGATTAGTAGGGGCTAAACACAGGGGCGGGGCTCCAACCTAAGGAAAAGAAAATGCAAATTGATTAGTTGGGGCTAAAAACAGGAGTTGGGCGGGCCAACCTAAGGAAAAGAGAGAAAACGTATGATAAGTAGAAGCTAAAAACAGGGGTCAGGGCGGGCCAACATAAGGAAAAAAGAGAAAACAAATGGATTTGTAGGGGCTAAAAAAGGGGGCGGGGCGGGCCAACCTAAGGAAAAAGAGAAAACGAATGGATTAGTAGGCGCTAAAAAAACAGGGAGGGGGAGGGCCAACCTAAGGAAAAAAGAGAAAAAGAATGGATTAGTAGGGGCTAAAAAAGGGGGCGGGATGGGCCAACCTAAGGAAAAAAGAGAAAACGAATGGATTAGTAGGGGCTAAAAACAGGGGGCGGGGCAGGCCAACCTAAGGAAAAAAGAGAAACCAAATGGATTAGTAGGGGCTAAAAACAAGGGGCGGGGCGGGCCAACCTAAGGAATAGAAAAAAACAAATGTTTTAGTAGGGGCTAAAACCCGGGGGCGGGGCGGGCCAACCTAAGGAAAAAAAGAGAAAACAAATAGATTAATAGGGCCTAAAACCATGGGCGGAGGGGCGGGCCAACCTAAGGAAAAAAATGAATGGATTAGTAGGGGCAAAAAACAGGGGGCGGGGCCGGCAAACCTAAGGAAAAGAGAGAAAACAAATGATTAGTGGGGGCTAAAAACAGGGGGCAGGGCGGGCCAACCTAAGGAAAAAGAGAAAACAAATGGATTATTAGGGGCTAAAAACAGGGTGGCAGGGTGGGCCATACTATGGAAAAAAGAGAAAAGGAATGGATTAGTAGGGGATAAAAATAGGGGGTTGGGCGGGCCAACCGAAGGAAAAATGAGAGAATGACTGGTTATTGGGGGCTAAAAACAGGGGGCGGGGAGGGCCAACCTAATGAAAAAAGAGAAAACGAATGGATTTGTAGGGGCTAAAAACAGGGGGTGGGTGGCCAACCGAAGGGAAAAAAGGGAAAACGAATGGATTAGTAGGGGCTAAAAACAGGGGGTGGGGCAGGCCAACCTAAGGATAAGAGAGAAAACAAATGGATTAGTAGGGGCTAAAAACAGGGGGCAGGGCGGGCCAACCTAAGGAAAAAAGAGAAAACGAATGGATTAGTAGGGGCTATAAAAAAGGGGGCGGGGCAGGCCAACCTAAGGAAAAGAGAGAAAACAAATGGATTTATAGGGGCTACAACAGGGGGCGGAGTGGGCCAACCTAAGGAAAAAAAGAGAAAACGAATGGATTAGTAGGGTCTAAAGACAGGGGGCGGGGCGGGCCAACATAAGGAAAAAAAGAAAATGAATGGATAAGTAGGGGCTAAAAACAAGGGGCGGGCGGGCTAACCTTGGAAAAAAAGAGAAAACGAATGGATTAGTAGGGGCTAAAAACTGGGAGCAGGATGGCCCAACCTAAGGGAAAAAAAGAAAATGAATGGATTAGTAGGGGCAAAAATCAGGGGGTGGGGCCGGCAAACCTAAGGAAAAGAGAGAAAACGAATGATTAGTAGGGGCTAAAAACAGGGGGCAGGGCGGGCCAACCTAAGGTAAAAGAGAAAACCAATGGATTATTAGGGGCTAAAACAGGGGGGCAGGGCGGGCCATACTGAGGAAAAAAGAGAAAAGAATGGATTAGTAGGGGATAAAAATAGGGGGCTGGGCGGGCCAACCTTAGGAAAAATGAGAAAACGAATGGTTATTTGGGGCTAAAAACAGGGGGCGGGGAGGGCCATTCTAAGGGAAAAAAGAGAAAACGAATGGATAAGAGGGGTTAAAAACAGGGGGCGGGGCAGGCCAACCTAAGGAAAAAATAGAAAAGGAATGGATTAGTAGGGACTAAAAAAATGGGTGGTGCAGGCGAACCTAAGGAAAAGAGAGAAAACAAATGGATTAATAGGGGCTAAAAACAGGGAGCAGGATGGCCCTACCTAAGGGAAAAAAAGAAAATGAATGGATTAGTAGGGGCAAAAAACAGGGGGTGGGCCGGCAAACCTAAGGAAAAGAGAGAAAACGATTGATTAGTAGGGGCTAAAAACAGGGGGCAGGGCGGGCCAACCTAAGGTAAAAGAGAAAACCAATGGATTATTAGGGGCTAAAACAGGGGGGCAGGGCGGGCCATACTGAGGAAAAAAAGAGAAAAGAATGGATTAGTAGGGGATAAAAACAGGGGGCTGGGCGGGCCAACCTTAGGAAAAATGAGAAAAGGAATGGATTAGTAGGGACTAAAAAAATGGATGGTGCAGGCGAACCTAACGAAAAGAGAGAAAACAAATGGATTAATAGGGACTAAAATTAGGGGGCAGGGCAGGCCAACCTAAGGAAAAAAGAGAAAATGAATGGATTAGTAGGGGCCAAAAACAGGAGGCAGGGCTGGCCAACCTTAGGAAAAGGAGAAAAGGAATGGATTAGTAGGGACTAAAAAAATGGATGGTGCAGGCGAACCTAACGAAAAGAGAGAAAACAAATGGATTAATAGGGGCTAAAAACAGGGGGCAGGGCTGGCCAACCTAAGGAAAAGAAAAAACGAATGTATTAGTAGGGTCTAAAAACTGGGGGCGGGGCGGGCCAACCTAAGGAAAACAAGAGAAAACAAATAGATTAGTAGGGCCTAAAACCAGGGGCGGAATGGGTCAACCTTAGGAAAAAAAGAGAAAACGAATGGATAAGTAAGGGCTAAAAAACAGGGGGCAGGGCGGGCCAACCTAAGGAAAGAAAAGGGAAATGAATGGATTAGTAGGGGCTAAAAACAGGGGGCTGGGCGGGCCAACCTTGGAAATAAGGAGAAAACGAATGGATTAGAAGGGGCTAAAACCAGAGGGCGGGACAGGCCAACCTTAGGAAAAGAGAAAAAACAAACGGATTAGGAGGGCTAAAAACAGGGGGCAGGGTGGGCAACCTAAGGAAAAAATAAACATGAATGGATAATTAGGTGCTGAATACAGGGGGCGGGGCAGGCCACTTAAGGAAAGGAGAGAAAACAAATGGATTAGAAGGGGCTAAAAACAAGGGACGGGGCGGGCCAGCCTGAGGAAAAGAGAAAACAGATTGATTAGTTGGGGCTAAAAACAGGGGGCAGGGCGGGCAAACATAAGGAAAAAAAGGATAAGTAGGGGCTAAAACAGGGGGTGTGGCGGGCTTACCTAAGGAAAAAAGAGAAAAAAATGGCTTGTTAGGGCTAAAAACGGTGGGGAGGATGGGAGGGCCAACCTAAGGAAAAAAGAATGGATTAGTAGGGGCTAAAAATAGGGGGCAGGGTTGGCCAAAAAAGGAAAAAGAGAAAACAAATGGATAAGTAGGGGCTAAAAAAAGGGGGCGGGGCAGGCCAGCCTAAGGAAAAGAGAGTAAACAAATGGATAAATAGGGCTAAAACACAGGGCGGGGTGGGCCAACCTAAGGAAAAAGAGAAAATGAATGGATTAGTAGGGGCTAAATATAGGGGGCGGGGCAGGCCAACCTAAGGAAAAAGAGAAAACAAATGGATTAGTAGGGGCTAAAAACAGAGGGCCGGGAGGGCCAACCTAAGGAAATAAGAGAAAACAAATGAATTAGTAGGGGCTAAAAACAGGGGGCGGGGGCAACTTAAGGAAAAGAGAAAATGAATGGATTAGTAGGGGCTTAAAACCGGGGGCAGGGCGGGCCAACCTTAGGAAAAAAGAGAAAACAAATGGATTAGTAGGGCCTAAAAGCAAGGGGCGGAGTGGGCCAACCTAAGGAAAAAAAGAGAAAACAAATGGATTAGTAGGGGCTAAAACAGGGGGCGGGATGGGCAAACCTAAGCAAAAAAAAGAGAAAACGAATGGATTAGTAGGGGCTAAAAACATGGGCGGGGCAGCCTAACCTAAGGAAAAGAAAAGGCAAATTGATTAGTTGGAGCTTAAAACAGGGGTTGGGCGGGCCAACCTAAGGATAAGAGAGAAAACGAATGATTAGTAGGGGCTAAAAACAGGGGTCAGGGCGGGCCAACCTAAGGAAAAAAGAGAAAACAAATGGATTTGTAGGGGCTAAAAACAGGGGGCGGTGCGGGCCAACCTAAGGAAAAAAAAGGAAACAAATGGATTAGTAGGGGCTAAAAACAGGGTGCGGGGTGGGCCAACCTGAGGAAAAAGTGAAAACAAATGGATTAGTAGAGGCTAAAAACAGGGGGCGGGGCTGGTCAACCTAAGGAAAAAAGAGAAGATGAATGGATTAGTAGAGGTTAAAAACAGACAGCGAATACAGGAGTCTCTCTATCAGACAGCGGATGCAGGAGACTCTCTATCAGACAGCAGATGCAGGAAACTCGCATTCAGACAGCGGATGCAGGAGTCTCTCTATCAGACAGCGGATGCAGGAGACTCTCTATCAGACAGCGGATGCAGGCGTCTCTCTATCAGACAGCGGATGCAGGAGACTATCTATCAGACAGCGGATACAGGAGACTCTCCATCAGACAGCGGATGCAGGAGTCTATCCTTCAGCCACCAGATGAAGGAGAGTCTATCAGACAGCGGATGCAGGAGACTCTCTATGAGACAGCGGATGCAGGAGACTCTCTATCAGACAGCCGATGCAGGAGACTCTCTATCATACATCGGTTGCAGAAGTGACTCCTGCATTTGCTGTCTGAAGGAGATACTCCTGCATCCGGTGGCTGCTAGAGAGACTTCTGCATCAGCTGTCTGATAGAGTCTCCTGCATCCGCTAGCCTGATAGAGAGTCTCCTGCATCCGCTGTCTGATGGAGATACTCCTTCATCCGCTGTCTGATAGAGAGTCAGTTGTCTGTATCAAATAGCCGATGCAGGCGTCTCTCTATCAGACAGCGGATGCAGGAGACTCTCTATCAGACAGCTTATGCAGGAGACTCTCCATCAGACAGCGAAAGCAGGTGTCTCTCTATCAGACAGCCGATGCAGGAAACTCTCTATCAGAAAGCGGATACAGGAGACTCTCCTTCAGACAGCGGATGCAGAAGTCTCTCTATCAGACAGCGGATGCAGGAGACTCTCCGTTAGACAGCGGATGCAGGAGACTCTCTATCAAACAGCGGATGCAGGAGACTCTCTTTCAGACAGCGGATGCAGGAGACACTCCATCAGACAGCGGATGCAGGAGACTCTATCAGACAGCGGATGCAGGATACTCTCTATCAGACAGTGGATGCAGGAGACTCTCCTTCAGACAGTGAATGCAGGAGTCTCTCTATCAGACAGCGGATGCAGGAGACTCTCTATCAGACAGCGGATGCAAGAGACTCTCTATCAGATAGCGGATGCTGGAGACTATCTGACAGACAGCGGATGCAGGAGTCTCTATCAGACAGCGGATGCAGAAGTCTCTCTATCAGACAGCGGATGCAGCAGACTTTCTATCAGACAGCGGATGCAGGAGTCTCTCCTTCAAACAGCGGATGCAGGAGACTATATTAGACAGCGGATGCAGGAAACTCTCTATCAGACAGCGGATGCAGGAGACTCTCCTTCAGACAGGGGATGCAGGAGACTCTATCAGACAGCGGATGCAGGCGAATCTATCAGAGAGCGGATGAAGGAGACTCTCTATCAGACAGCGGATGCAGGAGAATCTCTATCAGACAGCGGATGCAGGAGCCTCTCTATTAGACAGCGGATGCAGGAGTCTCTCCATCAGACAGCGAATGCAGGAGACTCTCTATCAGACAGCGGATGCAAGAGACTCTCTATCAGACAGCGGATGCAGGAGTCTCTCTATCAGACAGCGGAAGCAGGAGACTCTCTATCAGACAGCGGATGCAGGAGACTCTCCATCAGACAGCGGGTGCAGGAGTCTCTCTATCAGACAGCGGATGCAGGACTCTCTATCAGACAGCTAATGCAGGAGTCTCTCCATCTGACAGCGGATGCAGGAGTCTCTCTATCAGACAGCGGATGCAGGAGTCTCCCTATCAGACAGCGGATGCAGGAGACTCTCCATTAGACAGCGGATGCAGGAGACTCTCTATCAGACAGCGGATACAGAAGACTCTCTATCAGACAGCGGATGCAGGAGACACTCCATCAGACAGCGGATGCAGGAGACTCTATCAGACAGCGGATGCAGGATACTCTTTATCAGACAGTGGATGCAGGAGACTCTCCTTTAGACAGCGGATGCATTAGACGATCCATCAAACAGCGGATGCAGGAGACTCTCTATCAGACAGCGGATGCAGGGGACTCTCTATCAGACAGCGGCTGCAGGAGTCTCTCTATCAGACTGCGGATGCAGGAGACTCTCTGTCAGACAGCCGATGCAGGAGACTCTCTATCAGACAGCCGATGCATGAGTCTCTCTATCAGACAGCGGATGCAGGAGACTCTCCTTCAGGCAACGGATGCAGGAGATTCTCTATCAGACAGCGAATGCAGAAGTCTCTCCTTCAGACAGCGAATGCGGCAGTCTCTCTATCAGATAGCGGATGCAGGAGACTCTCTATCGGACAGCAGATGCAGGAGACACTCAATCAGACAACGGATGCAGGAGACTCTCTATCAGACAGCGAATGCAGGAGTCTCTCTATTAGACAGCGGATGCAGGAGACTCTATCAGACAGCGAATGCAGGAGACTCTCTATCAGACAGCGTATGCAGGAGACTCTCTATCAGACAGCAGATGCAGGAGTCTCTACCAGACAGCGGATGCAGGAGACTCTCCTACAGACAGCGAATGCAGGAGTCTCTCCTTTAGACAGCGGATGCAGGAGTATCTCTATCAGACAGCGGATGCAGGAGACTCTCCATCAGACAGCGGATGCATGAGACTCTCTATCAGACAACGGATGCAGGAGACACTATCAGACAGCGGATGCAGGAGACTATATCAGACAGCGGATGCAGGAGACTCTGTATCAGACAGCAGATGCAGGAGTCTTTCTATCGGACAGTCTGATAGAGAGTCTCCTGCATCCGCTGTCTGACGGAGATACTCCTGCATCCGCTGTCTGATAGAGAGTCTATTGCATCCGCTGTCTGATAGAGAATCTCCTGCATCCGCTGTCTGATGGAGATACTCCTGCATCTGTTGTCTGATAGAGAGACACCTGCATCCGCTGTCTGATGGAGAGTCTCCTGCATCCGCTTTCTGATGGAGATACTCCTGCATCCGCTGTCTGATAAAGAGACACCTGCATCCGTTGCCTGATAGAGAGTCTCCTGCACCCGCTGTCTGATAGAGATACTACTGCATCCGCTGTCTTATAGAGAGTCTCCTGCATCCGCTGTCCTACAGAGGGTTTCCTGCATCCACTGTTTGATAGAGAGTCTACTGCATCCGCTGTCTGATAGAGAGTCTCCTGCATCCGCTGTCAGATAGAGAGTCTCCTGCATCCGCTGTCTAATAGAGTGTATCCTGCATCCACTGTCTGATAGACTCCTGCATCCGCTGTCTGATGGAGACACTCCTGCATCCTCTGTCTGATAGAGAGACACCTGCATCAGCTGTTTGATAGAGAGTATTCTGCATCTGATATATGATGGGTATACTCTGCATCCGCTGTATGATGGAGAGACTCCTGCATCCGCTGTCTGATAGAGAGTCTCCTGCATCTGCTGTCTGATGAAGATACTCATGCATCCGCTGTCTGATGGAGATACTCCTGCATCCCCTGTCTGATAGAGAGTCTCTCGCATCCGCTGTCTGATAGAGAGTCTCCTGCATCAGCTGTCTGATAGAATCTCCTGCATCCGCTGTCTGATAGAGAGTCACCTGCATCCGCTGTCTGATAGAGAGTCTACTGCATCCGCTGTCTGATAGAGAGACTCCTGCATTTACTGTCTGATGGAAGTACTCCTGCATCCTATGTCTGATAGAGAGACTCCTGCATCCGCTGTCTGATAGAGAGTTTCCTGCATCCGCTGTCTGACAGAGAGTCTCCTGCATCCGCTGTCTGATAGAGAGACTCCTGCACCCGCTGTCTGATGGAGATACTTCTGCAACCGATGTCTGATAGAGAGACTCCTGCATTCGCTGTCTGATGGAGATATTCTTGCATCCGCTGTCTGCTAGAGAGACTTCTGCATCCGCTGTCTGATAGAGTATCTCCTGCATCCGCTGTCTGATAAAGAGACTCCCGCATCCGCTGTCTGATAGAGAGTCTCCTGCATGCGCTGACTGACAGAGTGTCTACTGCATCCGCTGTCTGAAAGAGAGACTCCTGCATTCGCTGTCTGATAGAGAGTCTCCTGCATGCGCTGACTGACAGAGTGTCTCCTGCATCCGCTGTCTGATAGAGAGTCTCCTGCATCCACTCTCTGATAGAGAGTCTCCTGCATCCGCTGTCTGATAGAGAAACTCCTGCATCCGCGGTCTGATAGAGTCTCCTTTATCCGCTAGCCTGATAGAGAGTCTCCTTTATCAGCTGTCTGATAGAAATACTCCTTCATCCGCTGTCTGATAGAGAGTCTCCTTTATCCGCTGTCTGATAGAGAGTCTCCTGCATCTGCTGTCTGTATCAGACAGCCGATGCAGGAGACTCTCCTTCAGACAGCGGATGCAGAGTCTCTTTATCCGACAGCGGATGCAGGAGTCTCTCTATCAGACAGAGGATGCAGGAGTATCTCTATCAGACAGCAGATGCAGGAGACTCTCCATTAGACAGCGGATGCAGGAGACTCTCTATCAGACAGCGGATGCAGGAGACTCTCTTTCAGACAGCGGATGCAGGAGACACTCCATACGAGAGCGGATGCAGGAGTCTCTCTATCAGATAGCGGATGCAGGAGACTCTCTATCAGACAGCGAATGCAGGGGACTCTCTATCAGACAGCGGATGCAGGAGACTCTCCATCAGACAGTGGATTTAGGAGTCTCTCCTTCAGACAGCAGATGCAGGAGACTCTCCTTTAGACAGCGGATGCAGGGGACTCTATCAGACAGCGGATGCAGGACACTCTATCAGAAAGCGGATGCAGGAGACTCACCATCAGACAGCGGATGCAGGAGTCTCTCTTTCAGACAGCGGATGCAGGAGACTCTCCTTCAGACAGCGGATGCAGGAAACTCTCTATTAGACAGCGGATCCAGGAGACTCTCCTTCAGACAGTGGATGCAGGAGACTCTATCAGACATCGGATGTAGGAGACTCTATCAGACAGCGGATGAAGGAGACTCTCTATCAGACAGCGGATGCAGGAATCTCTATCAGATCAGCGGATGCATTAGACTCTATCAGACAGCGGATGCAGCAGTCTCTCTATCAGACAGTGGATGCAGAAGACTCTCCATCAGACAGCGGATGCAGGGGACTCTATCAGACAGCGGATGCAGGAGACGCTCTTTCAGACAGCGGATGCAGGAGACGCTCTTTCAGAGAGCGGATGCAGGAGACACTCCTTAAGACAGCGGATGCAGGAGTCTCTCTATCAGACAACGGATGCAGGAGACTCTTTATCAGACAGCGGATGCAGGAGACTCTCTATCAGACTCTATAAGACAGCGGATGCAGAAGTCTCTCTATCAGACAGAGGTTGCAGGAGACTCTCCATCAGACAGCAGATGCAGGAGACTCTATCAGAAAGCGGATGCAGGAGACTCACCATCAGACAGCGGGACTCCTGCAGGAGACGCTCTTTCAGAGAGCGGATGCAGGAGACACTCCTTAAGACAGCGGATGCAGGAGTCTCTCTATCAGACAACGGATGCAGGAGACTCTTTATCAGACAGCGGATGCAGGAGACTCTCTATCAGACTCTATAAGACAGCGGATGCAGAAGTCTCTCTATCAGACAGAGGTTGCAGGAGACTCTCTATCAGACAGCGGATGCAGGAGACTCTATCAGAAAGCGGATGCAGGAGACTCACCATCAGACAGCGGATGCAGGAGTCTCTCTTTCAGACAGCGGATGCAGGAGACTCTCCTTCAGACAGCGGATGCAAGAAACTCTCTATCAGACAGCGGATCCAGGAGACTCTCCTTCAGACAGTGGATGCAGGAGACTCTATCAGACATCGGATGCAGGAGACTCTATCAGACAGCGGATGCATGAGACTCTATCAGACAGCGGATGCAGAAGTCTCTCTATCAGACAGTGGATGCAGAAGACTCTCCATCAGACAGAGGATGCCGGGGAATCTATCAGACAGCGGATGCAGGAGACTCACCATCAGACAGCGGATGCAGGAGTCTCTCTTGTAGACAGCGGATGCAGGAGACTCTATTAGACAGCGGATGCAGGAAACTCTCTATCAGACATCGGATGCAGGAGACTCTCCTTCAGGCAGTGGATGCAGGAGACTCTATGAGACAGCGGATGAAGGAGACTCTCTATCAGACAGCGGATGCAAGAGTCTCTCTATCAGACAGCGGATGCAGGAGACTCTCCTTTAGACAGCTGATGCAAGAGACTCTCTATCAGACAGCGGATGCAGGAGTCTCTCCGTCAGACAGCGGATGCAGGAGACTATCAGACAGCGGATGCAAGAGAATCTATCAGACAACGGATGCAGAAGTCTCCCTATCAGACAGCGGATGCAGGAGACTCTCTATCAGACAGCGGATGCAGGAGACACTCCATCAGACAGCGGATGCAGGAGTCTATCGGACAGTGGATGCAGGACTCTCTATCAGACAGCTGATGCAGGACTCTCTATCAGACAGCAGATGCAGAGACTCTCTATCAAACAGCTAATGCATAAGTCTCTCCTTCAGACAGTGAATGTGGAAGTCTCTGTATCAGACAGCAGATGTAGGAGACTCTCTATCGGACAGCAGATGCAAGAGACACTCTATCAGACAGCGGATGCAGGAGACTCTCCATTAGTCAGCAGATGCAGGAGACTCTCTATCAGACAGCGGATTCAGGAGACTCTCTATCAGACAGCGGATGCAGGAGACTCTATCAGACAGCAGATGCAGGATACTCTTTATCAGACAGTTGATGCAGGAGACTCTCCATAAGACAGCGGATGCAGGGGACTCTATCAGACAGCCGATGCAGGAGACTCTATCAGAAAGCGGATGCAGGAGACTCACCATCAGACAGCGTATGCATGAGTCTCTGTTTCAGACAGCTGATGCAGGAGACTCTATTAGACAGCGGATGCAGGAGTCTCACTATCAGACAGAGGATGCAGGAGTCTCCCTTTCAGACAGCGGATGCAGGAGACTCTCTATCAGACAGGGGATGCAAGAGACTCTCTATCAGACAGCGGATGCAGGAGTCTCCCTATCAGACAGCGGATGCAGGAGACTCTCTATCAGACAGCGGATGCAAGAGACTCTCTATCAGACAACGGATGCAGGAGTCTCCCTATCAGACAGCGGATGCAGTAGACTCTCTATCAGACAGCGGATGCAGGAGACACTCCATCAGACAGCGGTTGCAGGAGTCTATCGGACAGCGGATGCAGGACTCTCTATCAGACAGCTGATGCAGGACTCTCTATCAGACAGCAGATGCAGAGACTCTATCAGACAGCTAATGCATAAGTCTCTCCTTCAGACAGCGAATGTGGGAGTCTCTCTATCAGACAGCAGATGTAGGAGACTCTCTATCGGACAGCAGATGCAGGTGACACTCTATCAGACAGCGGATGCAGGAGACTCTCCATTAGACAGCAGATGCAGGAGACTCTCTATCAGACAGCGGATGCAGGAGACTCTCTATCAGACAGCGGATGCAGGAGACTCTATCAGACAGCAGATTCAGGATACTGTTTATCAGACAGTTGATGCAGGAGACTATCTATCAGACAGCGGATGCAGGAAACTCTATCAGACAGCGGATGCAGAAGTCTCTCTATCAGACGGCAGATGCAGGAGACTCTCCATCAGACAGCGGATGCAGGGGACTCTATCAGACAGCCGATGCAGGGGACTCTATCAGGCAGCCGATGCAGGAGACTCTATCAGACAGCGGATGCAGGAGACTCTATCAGACAGCGGATGCATGAGACTCTATCAGACAGCGGATGCAGAAGTCTCTCTATCAGACAGTGGATGCAGAAGACTCTCCATCAGACAGAGGATGCAGGGGACTCTATCAGACAGCGGATGCAGGAGACTCACCATCAGACAGCGTATGCAGGAGTCTCTCTTTCAGACAGCTGATGCAGGATAATCTATTTGACAGCGGATGCAGGAAACTCTCTATCAGACAGCGGATGCAGGAGACTCTCCTTCAGACAGTGGATGCAAGAGACTCTATCAGACATCGGATGCAGGAGGCTCTATCAGAAAGCGGATGCAGAAGACTCTCTATCAAACAGCGGATGCAGGAGTCTCTCTATCAGACAGAGGATGCAGGAGTCTCTCTTTCAGACAGCGGATGCAGGAGACTCTCTATCAGACAGCGGATGCAATAGACTCTCTATCAGACAGCGGATGCAGGAGTCTCCATATCAGACAGCGGATGCAGGAGACTCTCTATCAGACAGCGGATGCAGGAGACACTCCATCAGACAGCGGATGCAGGAGTCTATCGGACAGCTGATGCAGGACTCTCTATCAGACAGCAGATGCAGGAGTCTCTCCTACAGACAGCGGATGCAGGAGACTCTCTATCAGACAGCCGACTCTTGAGACTCTC
This sequence comes from Loripinus fragilis, assembly GCA_964019695.1. NCBI lineage: Eukaryota > Metazoa > Mollusca > Bivalvia > Lucinida > Lucinidae > Loripinus > Loripinus fragilis. The sequence continues at coordinate 47,774,046 of OZ026527.1, forward strand.
TATCAGACAGCGGATGCAGGAGACTCTCCTTCAGACAGCGAATGCAGGAGACTCTCTATCGGACAGCAGATGCAGGAGACACTCTATCAGACAACGGATGCAGGAGACTTCTTTTCAGACAGCAGATGCAGGAGACTCTCTTTCAGACAGCGGATGCAGGAGACTCTCCTTCAGACAGTGGATGCAAGAGACTCTATCAGACATCGGATGCAGGAGGCTCTATCAGACAGCGGATGCAGAAGACTCTCTATCAAACAGCGGATGCAGGAGTCTCTCTATCAGACAGAGGATGCAGGAGTCTCTCTTTCAGACAGCGGATGCAGGAGACTCTCTATCAGACAGCGGATGCAAGAGACTCTCTATCAGACAGCGGATGCAGGAGTCTCCTTATAAGACAGCGGATGCAGGAGACTCACTATCAGACAGTGGATGCAGGAGACACTCCATCAGACAGCGGATGCAGGAGTCTATCGAAAGCTGATGCAGGACTCTCTATCAGACAGCGGATGCAGGAGTCTCTCCTACAGACAGCGGATGCAGGAGACTCTCTATCAGACATCGAATGCATAAGTCTCTCCTTCGGACAGCGAATGTGGGAGTCTCTCTATCAGACAGCGGATGTAGGAGACTCTCTATCGGACAGCAGATGCAAGAGACACTCTATCAGACAGCGGATGCAGGAGACTCTCCATTAGACAGCGGATGCAGGAGACTCTCTATCAGACGGCGGATGCAGGAGACTCTCTATCAGACAGCGGATGCAGGAGAAAATCCATCAGACAGCGGATGCAGGAGACTATCAGACAGCAGATGCAGGAGACTCTCTATCAGACGGTGGATGCAGGAGACTCTCCTTCAGACAGCCGATGCAGGAGTCTTTCTATCAGACAGAGGATGCAGGAGACACTCCATCAAACAGCGGATTCAGAAGACTCTCTATCAGACAGCGGATGCAGAAAACTCTCTATCAGACAGAGGATACAGGAGTCTCTCTATCAGACAGCGAATGCAAGAGTCTCTCTTACAGACAGCGGATGCAAGAGACTCTCTATTAGACAGCCAATGCAGGAGACTCTCTATCAGACAGCCGACTCTTGAGACTCTCTATCAGACAGCGGATGCAGGAGACTCTCCTTCAGACAGCGAATGCAGGAGACTCTCTATCGGACAGCAGATGCAGGAGACACTCTATCACACAACGGATGCAGGAGACTTCTTATCAGACAGCGGTTGCAGGAGACTATCCATCAGACAGCGGATGCAAGAGTCTCTCTTTCAGATGCAGGAGACTCTATTAGACAGCGGATGCAGGAAACTCTCTATCAGACAGCGGATGCAGGAGACTCTCCTTCAGACAGGGGATGCAGGAGAATCTATCAGACATCGGATGCAGGAGACTCTATCAGACAGCGGATGCAGGAGACTCTCTATCAGACAGCGGATGCAGGAGTCTTTCTATCAAACAGCGGATGCAGGAGACTCTTCTTCAGACAGCGGATGCAGGAGTCTCTCTATCAGACAGCGGATGCAGGAGACTCTCTATCAGACAGCAGATGCAGGAGACTCTCTATCAGACAGCAGATGCAGGAGTCTCTCCATCAAACAGCGGATGCAGGTGACTCTTTATCAGACGGCGGATGCAAGAGACCCTCTATCAGACAGCGGATGCATGAGTCTCTCTATCAGACAGCGGTGCAGGAGACTTTCTATCAGACAGCGGATGCAGGACACTCTCTATCAGACAGCGGATGCAGGTGTCTCTCTATCGGACAGCGGATGCAGGACTCACTATCAGACAGCGGATACAGGAGTCTCTCCTTCAGACAGCGGATACAGGAGACTCTCTATCAGACAGCGGATGCTGGAGACTCTCTATCAGACAGCGGATGCAGGAGACTCCTTATCAGACAGCGGATTTAGGAGTCTCTCTATCGGACAGGGGATGCTGGACTCACTATAAGACAGCGGATGCAGGAGTCTCTCCTTCAGACAGCGGATGCAGGAATCTCTCTATCAGACAGCGGAAAGAGGAGACTCTCTGTTGGACAGCGCATGCAAGAGACTCTCTATCAGACAGCGGATCGCAGGAGACACTCCATCAGACAGCGGATGCAGGAGACTCTATCAGACAGCGGATGCAGGATACTCTCTATCAGACAGCGGATGCAGGAGTCTATCGGACAGTGGATGCAGGACTCTCTATCAGACAGCTGATGCAGGACTCTCTATCAGACAGCAGATGCAGAGACTCTCTATCAGACAGCTAATGCATAAGTCTCTCCTTCAGACAGCGGATTTAGGAGTCTCTCTATCGGACAGGGGATGCTGGACTCACTATCAGACAGCGGATGCAGGAGACTCTCCTTCAGACAGCGGATGCAGGAATCTCCCTATCAGACAGCGGATGCAGGAGACTCTCTATCAGACAGCGGATGCAGGAGACACTCCATCAGACAGCGGATGCAGGAGTCTATTGGACAGTGGATGCAGGACTCTCTATCAGACAGCTGATGCAGGACTCTCTATCAGACAGCAGATGCAGAGACTCTCTATCAGACAGCTAATGCATAAGTCTCTCCTTCAGACAGCGAATGTGGGAGTCTCTCTATCAGACAGCAGATGTAGGAGACTCTCTATCGGACAGCAGATGCAAGAGACACTCTATCAGACAGCGGATGCAGGAGACTCTCCATTAGACAGCAGATACAGGAGACTCTCTATCAGACAGCGGATGCAGGAGACTCTCTATCAGACAGCGGATGCAGGAGACTCTTTCAGACAGCAGATGCAGGATACTCTTTATCAGACAGTTGATGCAGGAGACTCTCTATCAGACAGCGGATGCAGGAGACTCTATCAGACAGCGGATGCAGACGTCTATCTGTCAGACAGCGGATGCAGGAGACTCTCCATCAGACAGCGGATGCAGGGGACTCTATCAGACAGCCGATGCAGGAGACTCTATCAGAAAGCGGATGCAGGAGACTCACCATCAGACAGCGTATGCAGGAGTCTCTGTTTCAGACAGCTGATGCAGGAGACTCTATTAGACAGCGGATGCAGGAAACTCTCTATCAGACAGCGGATGCAGGAGACTCTCCTTCAGACAGTGGATGCAAGAGACTCTATCAGACATCGGATGCAGGAGGCTCTATCAGACAGCGGATGCTGAAGACTCTCTATCGAACAGCGGATGCAGGAGTCTCTCTATCAGATAGAGGATGCAGGAGTCTCTCTTTCAGACAGCGGATGCAGGAGACTCTCTATCAGACAGGGGATGCAAGAGACTCTCTATCAGACAGCGGATGCAGGAGTCTCTCCTACAGACAGCGGATGCAGGAGACTCTCTATCAGACATCGAATGCATAAGTCTCTCCTTCGGACAGCGAATGTGGGAGTCTCTCTATCAGACAGCGGATGTAGGAGACTCTCTATCGGACAGCAGATGCAAGAGACACTCTATCAGACAGCGGATGCAGGAGACTCTCCATTAGACAGCGGATGCAGGAGACTCTCTATCAGACAGCGGATGCAGGAGACTCTCTATCAGACAGCGGATGCAGGAGACTCTCCTTCAGACAGCGAATGCAGGAGACTCTCTATCGGACAGCAGATGCAGGAGACACTCTATCAGACAACGGATGCAGGAGACTTTTTATCAGACAGCAGATGCAGGAGACTCTCTATCAGACAGCGGATGCAGGAGACTCTCCTTCAAACAGTGGATGCAAGAGACTCTATCAGACATCGGATGCAGGAGGCTCTATCAGACAGCGGATGCTGAAGACTCTCTATCAAACAGCGGATGCAGGAGTCTCTCTATCAGACAGAGGATGCAGGAGTCTCTCTTTCAGACAGCGGATGCAGGAAACTCTCTATCAGACAGCGGATGCAAGAGACTCTCTATCAGACAGCGGATGCAGGAGTCTCCCTATCAGACAGCGGATGCAGGAGACTCTCTATCAGACAGCGGATGCAGGAGACACTCCATCAGACAGCGGATGCAGGAGTCTATAGGACAGCTGATGCAGGACTCTCTATCAGACAGCGGATGCAGGAAACTCTCCTACAGACAGCGGATGCAGGAGACTCTCTATCAGACATCGAATGCATAAGTCTCTCCTTCGGACAGCGAATGTGGGAGTCTCTCTATCAGACAGCGGATGTAGGAGACTCTCTATCGGACAGCAGATGCAAGAGACACTCTATCAGACAGCGGATGCAGGAGACTCTCCATTAGACAGCGGATGCAGCAGACTCTCTATCAGACAGCGGATGCAGGAGACTCTCTATCAGACAGCGGATGCAGGAGACAATCCATCAGACAGCGGATGCAGGAGACTATCAGACAGCGGATGCAGGAGACTCTCTATCAGACGGTGGATGCAGGAGACTCTCCTTTAGACAGCGGATGCAGGAGTCTCTCTATCAGACAGAGGATGCAGGAGACACTCCATCAAAAAGCGGATTCAGAAGACTCTCTATCAGACAGCGGATGCAGAAAACTCTCTATCAGACAGAGGATACAGGAGTCTCTCTATCAGACAGCGAATGCAAGAGACTCTCTATTAGACAGCCAATGCAGGAGACTCTCTATCAGACAGCCGACTCTTGAGAATCTCTATCAGACAGCGGATGCAGGAGACTCTCCTTCAGACAGCGAATGCAGGAGACTCTCTATCGGACAGCAGATGCAGGAGACACTATATCACACAACGGATGCAGGAGACTTCTTATCAGACAGCGAATGCAAGAGACTCTCTATTAGACAGCCAATGCAGGAGACTCTCTATCAGACAGCCGACTCTTGAGACTCTCTATCAGACAGCGGTTGAAGGAGACTATCCATCAGACAGCGGATGCAGGAGTCTCTCTTTCAGATGCAGGAGACTCTATTAGACAGCGGGTGCAGGAAACTCTCTATCAGACAGCGGATGCAGGAGACTCTCCTTCAGACAGGGGATGCAGGAGAATCTATCAGACATCGGATGCAGGAGACTCTATCAGACAGCGGATGCAGGAGACTCTCTATCAGACATCGGATGCAGGAGTCTTTCTATCAAACAGCGGATGCAGGAGACTCTCTATCAGACAGCAGATGCAGGAGACTCTCTATCAGACAGCAGATGCAGGAGTCTCTCCATCAAACAGCGGATGCAGGAGACTCTTCATCAGACGGCGGATGCAAGAGACTCTCTATCAGACAGCGGATGCATGAGTCTCTCTATCAGACAGCGGTGCAGGAGACTCTCTATCAGACAGCGGATGCAGGAGACTCTCTATCAGACAGCGGATGCAGGAGTCTCTCTATCGGACAGCGGATGCAGGACTCACTATCAGACAGCGGATACAGGAGTCTCTCCTTCAGACAGCGGATGCAGGAGTCTCTCTATCAGACAGCAGATACAGGAGACTCTCTATCAGACAGTGGATGCAGGAGACTCTCTATCAGACAGCGGATGCAGGAGACTCTCCATCAGACAGCGGATTTAGGAGTCTCTCTATCGGACAGGGGATGCTGGACTCACTATCAAACAGCGGATGCAGGAGTCTCTCCTTCAGACAGCGGATGCAGGAATCTCTCTATCAGACAGCGGAAAGAGGAGACTCTCTATTGGACAGCGCATGCAAGAGACTCTCTATCAGACAGCGGATCGCAGGAGACACTCCATCAGACAGCGGATGCAGGAGACTCTATCAGAAAGCGGATGCAGGATACTCTCTATCAGACAGTGGATGCAGGAGACTCTCGTTTAGAGAGCGGATGCAGGAGTCTCTCTATTAAACAGCGGATGCAGGAGAAACTCCATCAAACAGCGGATGCAGGAGACTCTCTTTCAGACAGCGGATGCAGGAGACTCTCTATCAGACAGCGGATGCAGGAGTCTCTCCTTCAGACAGCGAATGCAGGAGTCTCTCTATCAGACAGTAAATGCAGGAGACTCTCTATCAGACAGCCGATGCAGGAGACTCTCTATCAGACAGTCGATGCATGAGACTCTCTATCAGACAGCGGATGCAGGACTCACTATCAGACAGCGGATACAGGAGTCTCTCCTTCAGACAGCGGATGCAGGAGTCTCTCTATCAGACAGCGGATACAGGAGACTCTCTATCAGACAGTGGATGCAGGAGACTCTCTATCAGACAGCGGATGCAGGAGACTCTCCATCAGACAGCGGATTTAGGAGTCTCTCTATCGGACAGGGGATGCTGGACTCACTATCAGACAGCGGATGCAGGAGTCTCTCCTTCAGACAGCGGATGCAGGAATCTCTCTATCAGACAGCGGAAGGAGGAGACTCTCTATTGGACAGCGCATGCAAGAGACTCTCTATCAGACAGCGGATCGCAGGAGACACTCCATCAGACAGCGGATGCAGGAGACTCTATCAGACAGCGGATGCAGGATACTCTCTATCAGACAGTGGATGCAGGAGACTCTCGTTTAGAGAGCGGATGCAGGAGTCTCTCTATTAAACAGCGGATGCAGGAGAAACTCCATCAAACAGCGGATGCAGGAGACTCTCTTTCAGACAGCGGATGCAGGAGACTCTCTATCAGACAGCGGATGCAGGAGTCTCTCCTTCAGACAGCGAATGCAGGAGTCTCTTTATCAGACAGTAAATGCAGGAGACTCTCTATCAGACAGCCGATGCAGGAGACTCTCTATCAGACAGTCGATGCATGAGACTCTCTATCAGACAGCGGATGCAGGACACTCCCCTTCAGACAGCGGATGCAGGAGACTCTCTATCAGACAGCGAATACAGAAGTCTCTCCTTCAGACAGCGAATGCAGGAGACTCTATCAGACAGCGGATGCAGAAGTCTCTCTATCAGACAGCGGATGCAGGAGACTCTCCATCAGACAGCGGATGCAGGAGACTATCAGACAGCGGATGAAGGAGACTCTATCAGAAAGCGGATGCAGGAGACTCACCATCAGACAGCGGATGCAGGAGTCTCTCTATCAGACAGCGGATGCAGGAGACTCTATTAGACAGCGGATGCAGTAAACTCTCTATCAGACAGCGGATGCAGGAGACGCTCCTTCAGACAGTGGATGCAGGAGACTCTATCAGACATCGGATGCTGGAGACTCTATCAGACAGCGGATGCAGGAGACTCTCTATCAGACAGCGGATGCAGGAGACTCTCTATCAGATAGCGGATGCAGGAGTCTCTCCTTCAGACAGCGGATGCAGGAGACTCTCTATCAGACAGCGGATGCAGGATACTCTATCAGACAGCGGATGCAGGAGACTCTATCAGAAAGCAGATGCAGGAGACTCACCATCATACAGCGGATGCAGGAGTCTCTATTTCAGACAGCGGATGCAGGAGACTCTCCTTCAGACAGCGGATGCAGGAGACTCTATCAGACAGCGGATGCAGGAGACTCTCTATCAGACAGCGGATGCAGGAGACTCTCCATCAGACAGCGGATGCAGGAGACTCTATCAGACAGCAGATGCAGGAGACTCTACCAGAAAGCGGATGCAGGAGACTCACCATCAGACAGCGGATGCAGGAGTCTCTCTATCAGACAGCGGATGCAGGAGACTCTATCAGACAGCGGATGCAGTAAATTCTCTATCAGACAGCGGATGCAGGAGACTCTATTAGACAGCGGATGCAGTAAACTCTCTATCAGACAGCAGATGCAGGAAACTCTCCTTCAGACAGTGGATGCAGGAGACACTCCATCAGACATCGGATGCAGGAGACTCTATCAGACAGCGGATGCAGTAGACTCTCTATCAGACAGCGGATGCAGGAGACTCTCTATCAGACAGCGGATGCAGGAGACTCTCTATCAGACAGCGGATGCAGGAGACTCTCTAACAGACAGCGGATGCAGGAGTCTCTCCTTCAGACAGCGGATGCAGGAGATTCTCTATCAGACAGCGGATGCAAGACACTCTCTATCAGACAGCGGATGCAGGAGTCTCCCTATCAGTTAGCGGATGCAGGAGACAATTCATCAGACAGCGGATGCAGGAGTCTTCGGACAGCGGATGCAGGACTCTCTATCAGACAACAGATGCAGGAGTCTCTCCTTCAGACAGCGGATGCAGGAGACTCTCTATCAGACAACGAATACAAAAGTCTCTCCTTCAGACAGGGGACGCAGGATACTCTCTATCAGACAGCAGATGCAGGAGACTCTCTATCGGACAGCAGATGCAGGAGACACTCTATCAGACAACAGATTCAGGAGACTCTCTATCAGACAGCGAATGCAGGAGTCTCTCCATCAGACAGCGGATGCAGGAGTCTCCCTCTCAGACAGCGGATGCAGGAGACTCTCTATCAGACAGCAGATGCAGGAGACACTCCATCAGACTGCGGATGCAGGAGTCTTCGGACAACGGATGCAGTACTCTCTATCGGACAGCAGATGCAGGAGTCTCTCCTTCAGACAGCGGATGCAGGAGACTCTCTATCAGACAGCGAATGCAAAAGTCTCTCTTTCAGACAGCGGATGCAGGAGACTCTCTATCACACAGCGGATGCAGGAGACTCTCTATCGGACAGCAGATGCAGGAGACACTCTATCAGACAACAGATCAAGAGACTCTCTATCAGACAGCGAATGCAGGAGTATCTCCATCAGACAGCGGATGCAGGAGACTCTCTATCAGACAGCGGATGCAGGAGACTCTACCAGACAGCGGATGAAGGGTACTCTCCTTCAGACAGCGGATGCAGGAGTCAATCTATCAGACAGCGGATGCAGGAGACTCTCTATCAGACAGTGGATGCAGGAGACTCTCTATCAGACAGCAGATGCAGGAGTCTCTCCATCAGACAGCGGGTGCAGGAGACTCTCTATCAGACGGCGGATGCAAGAGACTCTCTATCAGACAGCGGATGCAGGAGTCTCTCTATCAGACAGCGGATGCTGGAGACTCTCTATCAGACAGCGGATGCAGGAGACTCTCCATCAGACAGCGGATGCAGGAGACTCTCTATCAGACAGCGGATGCAGGAGACACTCCAACATACAGCGGTTGCAGGAGTCTTCGGACAGCGGATGCAGGACTCTCTATCGGACAGCAGATGCAGGAGTCTCTCCTTCAGACAGCGGATGCAGGAGACTCTCTTTCAGACAGCGGATGCAGGAGACTCTCTATCGGACAGCGGATGCAGGAGTCTCTCTATCTGACGGCGGATGCAGGAGACTCTCTATCAGACAGCGGATGCAGGAGACTCTCTATCAGACAGCGGATGCAAGAGACCCTCTATCAGACAGTGGATGCAGGAGTCTCCCTATCAGACAGCTGATGCAGGAGACTCTCTATCAGACAGCAGATGCAGGAGACACTCCATCAGACTGCGGATGCAGGAGTCTTCGGACAGCCGATGCAGTACTCTCTATCGGACAGCAGATGCAGGAGTCTCTCCTTCAGACAGCGGATGCAGGAGACTCTCTATCAGGCAGCGAATGCAAAAGTCTCTCTTTCAGACAGCGGATGCATGAGACTCTCTATCACACAGCGGATGCAGGAGACTCTCTATCGGACAGCAGATGCAGGAGACACTCTATCAGACAACAGATCAAGAGACTCTCTATCAGACAGCGAATGCAGGAGTATCTCCATCAGACAGCGGATGCAGGAGACTCTCTATCAGACAGCGGATGCAGGAGACTCTATCAGACAGCAGATGCAGGAGACTTTCTATCAGACAGCGGATGCGGGAGACTATCAGACAGCGGATGCAGAAGTCTCTCTATCAGACAACGGATGCAGGAGACTCTCCATCAGACAGCGGATGCAGGAGACTCTATCAGACAGCGGATGCAGGAGACTCTCTATCAGATAGCGGATGCAGGAGACTCTCTATCGGACAGCAGATGCAAGAGACACTCTATCAGACAACAGATGCAGGAGACTCTATCAGACAGCGAATGCAGGAGTCTCTCCACCAGACAGCGGATGCAGGAGACTCTCTATCAGACAGCGAATGCAGAAGTCTCTCCTTCAGACAGCGGATACAGGAGACTCTCCTTTAGACAACGGATGCAGGAGACTCTCTATCAGACAGCGGATGCAGGAGTCTCTCCTTCAGACAGCGAATGTGGGAGTCTCTCTATCAGACAGCGGATGTAGGAGACTCTCTATCGGACAGCAGATGCAGGAGACACTCTATCAGACAGCGGATGCAGGAGACTCTCCATTAGACAGCGGATGCAGGAGACTCATTATCAGACAGCGGATGATGGAGACTCTCTATCAGACAGCGGATGCAGGAGACTCTATCAGAAGCAGATGCAGGATACTCTTTATCAGACAGCTGATGCAAAAGACTCTCTATCAGACAGCGGATGCAGGAGACTCTATCAGACAGCAGATGCAGAAGTCTCTCTATCAGACAGCGGATGCAGGAGACTCTCCATCAGACAGCGGATGCAGGAGACTCTATCAGACAGCGGATGCAGGACACTCTTTAAGACAGCGGATGCAGGAGACTCACAATACGCAGAGGATGTAGGAGTCCCTCTATCAGACAGCGGATGCAGGATACTCTATTAGACAGCGGATGCAGGAAACTCTCTATCAGACAGCGGATGCAGGAGACTCTCCTTCAGACAGGGGATGCAGGAGACTCTATCAGACAGCGGATGCAGGAGACTCTATCAGACAGCGGATGCAGGAGACTCTCTATCAGACAGCGGATGCAAGAGTCTCTCTATCAGACAGCTGATGCAGGAGTCTCTCTATCAGACAGCGGATGCAGGAGACTCTCTATCAGACAGCGGATGCAGGAGACTCTCCATCAGACAGCGGATGCAGGAGTCTCTCTATCGGACAGCGGATGCAGGACTCACTATCAGACAGCAGATGCAGGAGTCTCTCCTTCAGACAGCGGATGCAGGAGTCTCTCTATCAGACAGCCGATACAGGAGTCTCTCTATCAGACAGCGGATGCAGGAGACTCTTTATTAGACAGCGGATGCAGGAGACTCTCTATTAGACAGCGGATGCAAGAGACTCTCTATCAGACAGCGGATGCAGGAGACACTCCATCAGACAGCGGATGCAGGAGACTCTATCAGACAGTGGATGCAGGATACTCTCTATCAGACAGTGGATGCAGGAGACTCTCCTTTAGACAGCGGATTCAGGAGTCTCTCTATTTAACAGCGGATGCAGGAGAAACTCCATCAAACAGCGAAGGCAGGAGATTCTCTTTCAGACAGCGGATGCAGGAGACTCTCTATCAGACAGCAGATGCAGGAGTCTCTCCTTCAGACAGCGAATGCAGGAGTATTTCCATCAGACAGCGGATGCAGGAGATTCTCTATCAGACAGCCGATGCATGAGACTCTCTATCAGACAGCGGATGCAGGAGACTCTCCTTCAGAGAGCGGATGCAGGAGACTCTCTATCAGACAGCGAATGCAGAAGTCTCTCCTTCAGACAGCGAATGCAGGAGACTCTATCAGACAGCGGATGCAGAAGTCTCTCTATCAGACAGCGTATGCAGGAGACTCTCCATCAGACAGCTGATGCAGGAGACTCTATCAGACAGGGAATGCAGGAGACTCTATCAGAAAGCGGATGCAGGAGACTCACCATCAGACAGCGGATGCAGCAGTCTCTCTATCAGACAGCGGATGCAGGAGACTCTAATAGACAGCGAATGCAGTAAACTCATTATCAGACAGCGGATGCAGGAGACTCTCATTCAGACAGTGGATGCAGGAGACTCTCTATCAGACAGCGGATGCAGGAGTCTCTCTATCTGACAGCGGATGCAGGAGACTCTCTATCAGACAGCGGATGCAGGAGACTCTATCAGACAGCGGATGCAAGAGACTCTCTATCAGAGTGCGGATGCAGGAGTCTCCCTATTAGACAGTGGATGCAGGAGACTCTCTATCAGACAGCGGATGCAGGAGACACTCCATCAGACAGCGGATGCAGGAGTCTTCGGACAGGGGATGCAGGACTCTCTATTGGAAAGCAGATGCAGGAGTCTCTCCTTCAGACAGCGGATGCAGGAGATTCTCTATCAGAGAGCGGATGCAGGAGTCTCCCTTTTAGACAGCGGATGCAGGAGACTCTCTATCAGACAGCGATGCAGGAGACACTCCATCAGACAGCGGATGCAGGAGTCTTCGGACAGCGGATGCAGGACTCTCTATCGGACAGCAGATGCAGGAGTCTCTCCTTCAGACAGCGGATGCAGGAGACTCTCTATCAGACAGCGTATGCAAAAGTCTCTCCTTCAGACAGCGGATACAGGAGACTCTCTATCAGACAGCGGATGCAGGAGACTCTCTATCGGACAGCAGATGCAGGAGACACTCTACTCTATCAGACAACAGATGCAGGAGACTCTCTATAAGACAGCGGATGCAGGAGACTCTCTATCAGACAGCGGATGCAGGAGACTCTCTATCAGACAGCAGATGCAGGAGACTCTCTATCAGACTGCGGATGCAGGAGACTATTAGACAGTGGATGCAGAAGTCTCTCTATCAAACAGCGGATGCAGGAGACTCTCCATCAGACAGCAGATGCAGGATACTCTATCAGACAGCGGATGCAGGAGACTCTATCAGAAAGCGGATGCAGGAGTCTCCCTATCAGACAGCGGATGCAAGAGACTCTATCACACAGGGGATGCAGGAGACTCTCTATCGGACAGCAGATGCAGGAGACACTCTATCAGACAACAGATGCAGGAGACTCTCTATCAGACAGCGAATGCAGGAGTCTCTCCATCAGACAGCGGATGCAGGAGAATCTCTATCAGACAGCGAATGCAAAAGTCTCTCCTTCAGACAGCGGATGCAGGAGACTCTCCTTTAGACAGCAGATGCAGGAGACTCTCTATCAGACAGCGGATGCAGGAGTCTCTCCTTCAGACAGCGGATGGAGGAGACTATCAGACAGTGGATGCAAGAGACTCTCTATCAGACAGCGGATGCAGTAGTCTCCCTATCAGACAGCAGATGCAGGAGACTCTCTATCAGACAGCGGATGCAGGAGACACCCCATCAGACAGCGGATGCAGGAGTCTATCGGACATCGGATGCAGGACTCTCTATCAGACAGCAGATGCAGGAGTCTCTCCTTCAGACAGCGGATGCAGGAGACTCTCTATCAGACAGCGAATGCATAAGTCTCTCCTTCGGACAGCGAATGTGGGAGTGTCTCTATCAGACAGCTGATGTAGGAGACTCTCTATCGGACAGCAGATGCAGGAGACACTCTATCAGACAGCAGATGCAGGAAACTCGTCATTAGACAGCGGATGCAGAAGACTCTCTATCACACTAACGGATGCAGGAGACTCTCTATCAGACAGCAGATGCAGGATACTCTTTATCAGACAGCTGATGCAAAAGACTCTCTATCAGACAGCGGATGCAGGAGACTCTATCAGACAGCAGATGCAGAAGTCTCTCTATCAGGCAGCGGATGCAGGAGACTCTCCATCAGACAGCGGATGCAGGAAAATCTATCAGACAGCGGATGCAGGACACTCTATAAGACAGCGGATGCAGGAGACTCACAATACGCAGAGGATGTAGGAGTCTCTCTATCAGACAGCGGATGCAGGATACTCTATTAGACAGCGGATGCAGGAAACTCTCTATCAGACAGCGGATGCAGGAGACTCTCCTTCAGACAGGGGATGCAGGAGACTCTATCAGACAGCGGATGCAGTAGACTCTATCAGACAGCGGATGCAGGAGACTCTCTATCAGACAGCGGATGCAGGAGTCTCTCTATCAGCCAGCGGATGCAGGAGACTCTCTATCAGACAGCGGATGCAGGAGACTCTCTATCAGACAGCGGATGCAGGAGTCCCTCCTTCGACAGCGGATGTAGGAGACTCTCTATCAGACAGCGGATACAGGAGACTCTCTATCAAACATCGGATGCAGGAGGCTCTCTATCAGACAGCGGATGCAGGAGACACTCCATCAGACAGCCGATGCAGGAGTCTCTCCTTCAGACAGCGAATGCGGGAGTCCGTCTTTCAGACAGTGGATGTAGGAGACTCTCTATCGTACAGCAGATGCAGGAGACACTCTATCAGAAATCGGATGCAGGAGACTCTCTATCAGACAGCGGATTCAGGAGACTCTCTATCAGACAGCGAATGCAGGAGTCTCTCTATCAGACAGCAGATGCAGGAGACTCTCTATCAGACAGCGGATGCAGGAGACTCTCTATCATACAGCGGATGCAGTAGACTCTCCTTCAGACAGTGGATGCAGGAGTCTCTCTACCGGACAGCGGATGCAGGACTCTCTATTAGACAGCAGATGCAGGAGTCTCTCCTTCAGACAGCGGATGCCGGAGACTCTATTAGACAGCGGATGCAGGAACTCTATATCAGACAGGGGATGCAGGAGACTCTCCTTCAGACAGCGGATGCAGGAGACTCTCTATCAGACAGCGAATGCATAAGTCTCTCCTTCGGACAGCGAATGTGGGAGTGTCTCTATCGGACAGCTGATGTAGGAGACTCTCTATCGGACAGCAGATGCAGGAGACACTCTATCAGACAGCAGATGCAGGAAACTCGTCATTAGACAGCGGATGCAGAAGACTCTCTATCACACTAACGGATGCAGGAGACTCTCTATCAGACAGCAGATGCAGGATACTCTTTATCAGACAGCTGATGCAAAAGACTCTCTATCAGACAGCGGATTCAGGAGACTCTATCAGACAGCAGATGCAGAAGTCTCTCTATCAGGCAGCGGATGCAGGAGACTCTCCATCAGACAGCGGATGCAGGAAAATCTATCAGACAGCTGATGCAGGACACTCTATAAGACAGCGGATGCAGGAGACTCACAATACGCAGAGGATGTAGGAGTCTCTCTATCAGACAGCGGATGCAGGATACTCTATTAGACAGCGGATGCAGGAAATTCTCTATCAGACAGCGGATGCAGGAGACTCTCCTTCAGACAGGGGATGCAGGAGACTCTATCAGACAGCGGATGCAGTAGACTCTATCAGACAGCGGATGCAGGAGACTCTCTATCAGACAGCGGATGCAGGAGTCTCTCTATCAGCCAGCGGATGCAGGAGACTCTCTATCAGACAGCGGATGCAGGAGACTCTCTATCAGACAGCGGATGCAGGAGTCTTTCCTTCGACAGCGGATGTAGGAGACTCTCTATCAGACAGCGGATACAGGAGACTCTCTATCAAACATCGGATGCAGGAGGCTCTCTATCAGACAGCGGATGCAGGAGACACTCCATCAGACAGCCGATGCAGGAGTCTCTCCTTCAGACAGCGAATGCGGGAGTCCGTCTTTCAGACAGTGGATGTAGGAGACTCTCTATCGTACAGCAGATGCAGGAGACACTCTATCAGAAATCGGATGCAGGAGACTCTCTATCAGACAGCGGATGCAGGAGACTCTCTATCAGACAGCGAATGCAGGAGTCTCTCTATCAGACAGCAGATGCAGGAGACTCTCTATCAGACAGCGGATGCAGGAGACTCTCTATCATACAGCGGATGCAGTAGACTCTCCTTCAGACAGTGGATGCAGGAGTCTCTCTACCGGACAGCGGATGCAGGACTCTCTATTAGACAGCAGATGCAGGAGTCTCTCCTTCAGACAGCGGATGCAGGAGACTCTATTAGACAGCGGATGCAGGAACTCTATATCAGACAGGGGATGCAGGAGACTCTCCTACAGACAGGGGATTTAGGAGACTCTTTCAGACAGCGGATGCAGGAGACTCTATCAGACAGCGAATGCAGGAGGCTCTCTATCAGACAGCGGATGCAGGAGTCTCTCTATTAGACAGCGGATGCAGGAGACTCTCTATCAGAAAGCGGATGCAGGAGACTCTCCATTAGACAGCGGATGCAGGAGACTCTCTATCAGACAGCGGATGCAGGAGACTCTCTTTCAGACAGCAGATGCAGGATACACTCCATCAGACAGTGGATGCAGGAGACTCTCCTTCAGACAGCCGATGCAGGAGTCTCTCTATCAGACAGCGGATGCAGGAGAGATTCCATAAACAGCAGATGCAGGAGTCTCTCCTTCAGAGAGTGAATGCAGGAGTCTCTCTATCAGACAGCAGATGCAGATGACTTTCTCTCGGACAGCAGATGCAGGACTCTCTATCAGACAGCGGATGCAGGAGTCTCTCCTTCAGACAGCGGATGCAGGAGACTCTCTATCAGACAGCGAATGTAGAAGTCTCTCCTTCAGACAGCGAATGCGGGAGTCTGTCTATCAGACAGCGGAGGTAGGAGACTCTCTATCAGACAGCAGATGCAGGAGACTCTCTATCAGACAGCGGACACAGGAGACTCTCTATCAGACAGTATATGCAGGAGGCTCTCCTTCAGACAGCGGATGCAGGAGCTCGCCTTCAGACAGCGGATGCTGGATACTCTATTAGACAGCGGATGCAGGAAACTCTCTATCAGACAGCGGATGCAAAAGGCTCTCCTACAGACAAGAGATGCAGGGTCTCTCTATCAGACAGCGGATGCAGGATACTCTCTATCAGACAGTGGATGCAGGAGACTCTCCTTCAGACAGCCGATGCAGGAGTCTCTCTATCAGAGAGCAGATGCAGGAGACACTCCATCAAACAACAGATGCAGGAGTCTCTCCTTCAGAGAGCGAATGCAGGAGTCTCTCTATCAGACAGCAAATGCAGGAGACTCTCTATCAAACAGCCGATGCAGATGACTCTCTATCAGACAGCCGATGCATGAGAATCTCTATCAGACAGCAGATGCAGAAGACTCTCCTTCAGACAGCGGATGCAGGAGACTCTCTATCAGACAGCGAATGCAGAAGTCTCTCCTTCAGACAGCGAATGTGGGAGTCTCTCTAACAGACAGCAGATGCAGGAGACTCTCTATCAGACAGCGGATGCAGGAGACTCTCTATCAGACAGCGGATGCAGGAGACTCTATCAGACAGCGGATGCAGGAGACTCACCATCAGACAGCAGATGCAGGAGATCTCTTTCAGACAGCGGATGCAGGAGACTCTATTAGATAGCGAACGCAGGAAACTCTCTATCAGACAGTAGATGCAGGAGACTCTCCTTCAGACAGGGGATGCAGGAGACTCTATCAGAAAGCGGATGCAGGAGACTCTATCCGACAGCGGATGCAGAAGACTTTATCAGACAGCGGATGCAGGAGTTTCTCTATCAGACAGCGGATGCAGGAGACCCTCCATCAGACAGCGGATGCAGGAGACCCTCCTTCAGACAGCGAATGCAGGAGACTCTCTATCAGACAACGGATGCAGGAGTCTCTCTATCAGACAGCGGATGCAGGAGACTCTCCATCAGAGAGCGTATGCAGGAGTCTCTATCAGACAGCAGATGCAGGAGACTCTCTATCAGACAGCTGATGCAGGAGACTCTCTATCAGACAGCGGATGCAGGAGACTCTATCAGACAGCGGATGCAGGAGTCTCTCCTTCAGACATCGGATGCAGGAGACTCTCTATCAGACAGCGGAAGCAGGAGACTCTCTATCAGTCAGCGGATGCAGGAGTCTCTCCCTCAGACATCGGATGCAGGAGACTCTCTTTCAGATAGCGGATGCAGGAGTATCTCTATCAGACAGCTGATGCAGGAGTCTCTATTAGACAGCGGATGCAGGAATCTCTCTATCAGACAGCGGATGCAGGAGGCTCTCCTTCAGACAGGGGATGCAGGAGACTCTATCAGACAGCGGATGCAGGAGACTCTTTCAGACAGCTGATGCAGGAGACTCTCTATCGGACAGCGGATGCTGGACTCTCTATCAGACAGCGGATGCAGGAGTCTCTCACTAAGACAGCGGATGCAGGAGACTCTATCAGACAGCGGATGCAGGAGACTCTATCAGACAGCGGATGCAGGAGTCTCTCTATCAGACAGAGGATGCAGGAGTCTCTCCTTCAGACAGCGGATGCAGGAGACTGTATCAGACAGCGGATGCAGGAGTCTCTCTATCAGACAGCGGATGCAGGAGACTGTCTATCAGACAGCGGATGCAGGAGTCAGTCCTTCAGGCAGCGGATGCAGGAGACCCTCCATCAGACAGTGGATGCAGGAGTCTCTCCTACAGACAACGGATGCAGGAGACTCTCGATCAGACAGCGGATGCAGGAGACTCTCTATCAGACAGTGAATGCATGAGTATCTCTATCAGACAGCGGATGCAGGACACTCTCCATCAGACAGCAGATGCAGGAGTCTTTCTATCAGACAGTGGATGCATGAGTATCTCCATCAGACAGCGGAAGCAGGTGTCTCTCTATCAGACAGCGGATGCAGGAGTATCTATATCAGACAGGGGATGCAGGAGACTCTATCAGACAGCGGTTGCAGGAGTATCTCTATCAGACAGCGGATGCAGGAGACTCTCTATCAGACAGCAGATGCAGGAATTTCTCTATCAGACAGCGGATGCAGGAGAATGTCCTTCAAAATGCGGATGCAGGAGTCTCTTCTTCAGACAGCGGATGTAGGAGACTCTATCAGACAGCCGATGCAGGCGACTCTATCAGACAGCGTATGCAGGAGACTCTCTATCAGACAGTGGATGCAGAAGTCTCTCTATTAAACAGTGATTGCTGGAGTCTCTCTATCAGACAGCGGATGCAGGAGACTCTTCTGCAGACAGCGGATGCAGGAGTCTCTCCTTCAAACAGCAGATGCAGGAGACTCTGTATCAGACAGTGGATGCAGGAGTCTCGTTATCAGACAACGGATGCGTGAGTCTCTCTATCAGACAGTAGATGCAGGAGACTCTCTATCAGACAGCGAATTCAGGAGACTATCAGACAGCAGATGCAGGAGTCCATCAGACAGCAGATGCAGGATACTCAATCAGACAGCGGATGCAGGAGACTCTCTATCAGACAGCGGAAGCAGGAGGCTCTCTATCAGACAGCGGATGCAGGAGACTCTCTATCAGACAGCGGATGCAGGAGACTCTCCTTCAGACAGCAGATGCAGGAGTATGTCCATCAGACAGCGGTTGCAGGAGTCTATCAGACAGCGGATGCAGGAGTCTCTCCTTCAGGCAGCGGATGCAGGAAACTCTCTATCAGACAGCGGACGCAGAAGACTCTCTATCAGACAGCGGATGCAGGAGACTCTCTTTCTGGCGGCGGATGCAGGAGACTCTCTATAAGACAGCGGATGCAAAAGTCTCTCGATCAGACAGCGGATGCAGGAGACTATCAGACAGCAGATGCAGGAGACTCATTATCAGACAGCAGATGCAGGAGACTCTCTATCTGACAGCGGATGCAGGAGTCTATCCTTCAGACAGCGGATGCAGGAGTCTCTCTATCAGATAGCGGATGCAGGCGACTCTCCTTCAGACAGCGGATGCAGGAGTCTCTCTATCAGACAGCGGATGCAGGAGTCTCTCTATCAATTCGCGGATGCAGGAGACTCTCCAGCAGACAGCGGATGCAGGAGAATCTCTATCAGACAGCGGATGCAGGAGTCTCTCCTTCAGACAGCGGATGCAGGAGTCTCTTCCTCAGACAGCGGATGCAGGAGACTCTCTATAAGACAGTGGATACAGGAGGCACTCCTTCAGACAGCGGATGCAGGAGTCTCTCTATCAGACAGGGGATGCAGGAGTCTATCAGACAGCGGATGCAGGAGACTCTATCAGACAGCAGATGCAGGAGACTATATCAGACAGCGTATGCAGGAGTCTCTCTATCAGTCAGCAGATGCAGGAGTCTCTCTATCAGACAGCGGATGCAGGAGAGTCCCTATCAGACAGCGGATGCAGGAGTCTCTCTATCAGACAGCGGATGCAGGAGTCTCTCTATCAGACAAAGGATGCAGGAGTACTTCCATTAGACAGTGAATGCAGGAGTCTCTCTATCAGACAGCGGATGCGGTAGACTCTCTAACAGACAGCAGATGCAGGCGACTCTCTATCAGACAGCGGATGCAGGAGACTCTATCAGACAGCGAAAGCAGGAGACTGTCTATCAGACAGCAGATGCGGGAGACTCTCTATCAGACAGGGGTTGCAGGAGTATCTCCATCAGGCAGCGGATGCAGGAGTATCTTCATCAAACAGCGGATGCAGGAGAATCTCTATCAGACAGCGGATGCAGGAGTATCTCCTTCAGACAACGGATGCAGGAGACTCTCTATCAGACAGCGGATGCAGGGGTATCTCATTCAGACATAGGATGCTGGAGATTCTCTATCAAACATGCAGGAGTCTCTCCATCAGACAGCGGATGCAGGAGACTCTATCAGACAGCAGATGCAAGAATATCTCCTGCATATAGCGGATGCAGCAGACTCTCTATCAGACAGCGGATGCAGGAGTCTCTCCTTCAGACAGCGGATGCATAAGTATCTCTATCAGACAGCGGATGCAGGAGTCTCTCTTTCAGACAGCGGATGCAGGAGTCTATCCTTCAGACAGCGGATGCAGGAGTCTCTCTATCAGATAGCGGATGCAGGAGACTCTCCTTCAGACAGCGGATGCAGGAGTCTCTCTATCAGACAGCGGATGCAGGAGTCTCTCTATCAATTCGCTGATGCAGGAGACTCTCCAGCAGACAGCGGATGCAGGAGAATCTCTATCAGACAGCGGATGCAGGAGTCTCTCCTTCAGACAGCGGATGCAGGAGTCTCTTCCTCAGACAGCGGATGCAGGAGACTCTCTATAAGACAGTGGATACAGGAGGCACTCCTTCAGACAGCGGATGCAGGAGTCTCTCTATCAGACAGGGGATGCAGGAGTCTATCAGACAGCGGATGCAGGAGACTCTATCAGACAGCAGATGCAGGAGACTATATCAGACAGCGGATGCATGAGTATCTCCTTCAGACAGCGGATGCAGGAGACTCTCTATCAGACAGCGTATGCAGGAGACTCTCTGTCAGTCAGCAGATGCAGGATTCTCTCTATCAGACAGCGGATGCAGGAGACTCCCTATCAGACAGCGGATGCAGGAGTCTCTCTATCAGACAGCGGATGCAGGAGTCTCTCTATCAGACAAAGGATGCAGGAGTACTTCCATTAGACAGTGAATGCAGGAGTCTCTCTATCAGACAGCGGATGCGGTAGACTCTCTAACAGACAGCAGATGCAGGCGACTCTCTATCAGACAGCGGATGCAGGAGACTCTATCAGACAGCGAAAGCAGGAGACTGTCTATCAGACAGCAGATGCGGGAGAATCCTATCAGACAGGGGTTGCAGGAGTATCTCCATCAGGCAGCGGATGCAGGAGTATCTTCATCAAACAGCGGATGCAGGAGAATCTCTATCAGACAGCGGATGCAGGAGTATCTCCTTCAGACAACGGATGCAGGAGACTCTCTATCAGACAGCGGATGCAGGGGTATCTCATTCAGACATAGGATGCTGGAGATTCTCTATCAAACATGCAGGAGAATCTCCATCAGACAGCGGATGCAGGAGACTCTATCAGACAGCAGATGCAAGAATATCTCCTGCATATAGCGGATGCAGCAGACTCTCTATCAGACAGCGGATGCAGGAGTCTCTCCTTCAGACAGCCGATGCAAAAGTATCTCTATCAGACAGCGGATGCAGGAGTCTCTCTTTCAGACAGCGGATGCAGGAGACTCTCCATTAGACAGCGGATACAGGAGACTCTCTACCAGACAGCGGATGCAGGAGACTCTCTCTCAGACAGCAGATGCAGGAGACACTCCATCAGACAGCGGATGCAGGAGACTCTATCAGACTGCGGATGCAGGATATTGTCTATCAGACAGTGGATGCAGGAGACTCTCCTTCAGACAGCGGATGCAGGAGTCTGTCTATCAGACAGCGGATGCAGGAGACACTCCATCAAACAGCGGATGCAGAAGACTCTCTATCAGACGGCGGGTGCAGGAGTCTCTCCTTCAGACAGCGAATGCAGGAGTCTCTCTATCAGACAGCAGATGCAGGACACTCTCTATCAGACAGCCGATGCAGATGACTCTCTATCCCACAGCCGATGCATGGGACTCTGTATCAGACAGCGGATACAGTAGACTCTCCTTCAGACAGCGGATGCAGGAGACTCTCTATCAGACAGCGAATGCAGAAGTCTCTCCTTCAGACAGCGAATGCGGGAGTCCCTCTATCAGACAGCGGAGACTCTCTATGGGACAGCAGATGCAGGACACACTCTATCAGACAACGGATGCAGGAGACTTTCTATCAGACAGCGGATGCAGGAGACTCTCTATCAGACAGCAAATGCAGGAGTCTCTCTATCAGATAGCGGATGCCGGAGACTCTGAATCAGACAGCGGATGCATGAGTATCTCCATCAGACAGCAGATGAAGGAGTATACCCATCAGACAGCGGATGCAGGAGACTCTCTATCAGGCTAGCGGATGCAGGAGACTCTATCAGACAGCGGATGCAGGAGTTTCTCTATCTGACAGCGGATGCAGGAGACTTTCTATCAGACAGCGGATGCAGGAGTCTCTCCTTCAGACAGGGGATGCAGGAGACTATCAGACAGCGGATGCAGGAGACTCCTTCAGACAGCGGATGCAGGAGACTCTCTATCAGACAGCGGATGCAGGAGTCTCTCTATCAGACAGGGGCTGCAGGAGACTCTCTATCAGACAGCGGATGCAGGAGACTCTCTATCAGACAGCAGATGCAGGAGTCTCTCCTTCAGACAGCGGATGCAGGAGACTCTCTATCAGACAGCGGATGCAAGAGACTTTCTATCAGACAGCAGATGCAGGAGTCTCTCTATCAGACAGCGGATGCAGGAGACCCTCTATCAGACAGCGGATGCAGGAGACTCTCCATCAGACAGCGGATGCAGGAGTCTCTCTATCGGACAGCGGATGCAGGACTCTCTTTCAGGACAGCGGATGCAGGAGTCTCTCCTTCAGACAGCGGATGCATGAGTCTCTCTATCAGACAGCGCATGCAGGAGTCTCTAATTCAGACATTGGATGCAGGAGACTCTCCATTAGACAGCGGATGCAGGAGACTCTCTATCAGACAGCGGATGCAGGAGACTTTCTATCAGACAGCAGATGCAGGAGACACTCCATTAGACAGCGGATGCAGGAGACTCTATCAGACTGCGGATGCAGGATACTGTCTATCAGACAGTGGATGCAGGAGACTCTCCTTCAGACAGCGGATGCAGGAGTCTCTATCAGACAGCGGATGCAGGAGACACTCCATCAAACAGCAGATGCAGGAGACTCTCTATCAGACAGCGGGTGCAGGAGTCTCTCCTTCAGACAGCAAATGCTGGAGTGTCTCTATCAGAAAGCAAATGCAGGAGACTCTCTATCAGACAGCCGATGCAGATGACTCTCTATGTGACAGCGGATGCAAGAGACTCTATCAGACAGAGAATGCAGAAGTCTCTCCTTCAAACAGCGAATGCGAGAGTCTCTCTATCAGACAGCGGATGCAGGTGACTCTCTATCGGACAGCAGATGCAGGACACACTCTATTAGACAACGGATGCAGGAGACTTTCTATCAGACAGCCAATGCAGGAGACTCTCTATCAGACAGCGGATGCAGGAGTATCTCCACTGGACAGCTGATGCAGGACAATGTCTATCAAACAGCTGATGCAGGAGACTCTCTATCAGACAGCGGATGCAGGAGACACTCTATCAGGCAGCGGATACAGGAGACTCTCTATCAGACAGCGGATGCAGGAGACTCTATCAGACAGAGGATGCAGAAGTCTCTCTATCAGACAGCGGATGCAGGAGACTCTCCATCAGACAGCCGATGCAGGAGACTTTCTATCAGAAAGCGGATGCAGGAGACTCTCTATCAGAAAGAGAATGCAGGAGTCTTTCTATCAGACAGCGGATGCAGGAGTCTCGTTATCAGACAACGGATGCGTGAGTGTCTCTCTATCAGACAGTAGATGCAGGAGACTCTCTATCAGACAGCGAATTCAGGAGACTATCAGACAGCAGATGCAGGAGTCCATCAGACAGCAGATGCAGGAGACTCAATCAGACAGCGGATGCAGGAGACTCTCTATCAGACAGTGGAAGCAGGAGGCTCTCTATCAGACAGCGGATGCAGGAGACTCTCTATCAGACAGCGGATGCAGGAGACTCTCCTTCAGACAGCAGATGCAGGAGTATGTCCATCAGACAGCGGTTGCAGGAGTCTATCAGACAGCGGATGCAGGAGTTTCTCCTTCAGGCAGCGGATGCAGGAAACTCTCCATCAGACAGCGGACGCAGAAGACTCTCTATCAGACAGCGGATGCAGGAGACTCTCTTTCTGGCGGCGGATGCAGAAGACTCTCTATAAGACAGCGGATGCAAAAGTCTCTCGATCAGACAGCGGATGCAGGAGACTATCAGACAGCAGATGCAGGAGACTCATTATCAGACAGAAGATGCAGGAGACTCTCTATCTGACAGCGGATGCAGGAGTCTATCCTTCAGACAGCGGATGCAGGAGTCTCTCTATCAGATAGCGGATGCAGGAGACTCTCCTTCAGACAGCGGATGCAGGAGTCTCTCTATCAGACAGCGGATGCAGGAGTCTCTCTATCAATTCGCGGATGCAGGAGACTCTCCAGCAGACAGCGGGTGCAGGAGAATCTCTATCAGACAGCGGATGCAGGAGTCTCTCCTTCAGACAGCGGATGCAGGAGTCTCTTCCTCAGACAGTGGATGCAGGAGACTCTCTATAAGACAGTGGATACAGGAGGCACTCCTTCAGACAGCGGATGCAGGAGTCTCTCTATCAGACAGGGGATGCAGGAGTCTATCAGACAGCGGATGCAGGAGACTCTATCAGACAGCAGATGCAGGAGACTATATCAGACAGCGGATGCAAGAGTATCTCCTTCAGACAGCGGATGCAGGAGACTCTCTATCAGACAGCGTATGCAGGAGACTCTCTATCAGTCAGCAGATGCAGGAGTCTCTCTATCAGACAGCGGATGCAGGAGACTCCCTATCAGACAGCGGATGCAGGAGTCTCTCTATCAGACAGCGGATGCAGGAGTCTCTCTATCAGACAAAGGATGCAGGAGTACTTCCATTAGACAGTGAAAGCAGGAGTCTCTCTATCAGACAGCGGATGCGGTAGACTCTCTAACAGACAGCAGATGCAGGCGACTCTCTATCAGACAGCGGATGCAGGAGACTCTATCAGACAGCGAAAGCAGGAGACTGTCTATCAGACAGCAGATGCGGAAGACTCTCTATCAGACAGGGGTTGCAGGAGTATCTCCATCAGGCAGCGGATGCAGGAGTATCTTCATCAAACAGCGAATGCAGGAGAATCTCTATCAGACAGCGGATGCAGGAGTATCTCCTTCAGACAACGGATGCAGGAGACTCTCTATCAGACAGCGGATGCAGGGGTATCTCATTCAGACATAGGATGCTGGAGATTCTCTATCAAACATGCAGGAGTCTCTCCATCAGACAGCGGATGCAGGAGACTCTATCAGACAGCAGATGCAAGAATATCTCCTGCATATAGCGGATGCAGCAGACTCTCTATCAGACAGCGGATGCAGGAGTCTCTCCTTCAGACAGCGGATGCATAAGTATCTCTATCAGACAGCGGATGCAGGAGTCTCTCTTTCAGACAGCGGATGCAGGAGTCTATCCTTCAGACAGCGGATGCAGGAGTCTCTCTATCAGATAGCGGATGCAGGAGACTCTCCTTCAGACAGCGGATGCAGGAGTCTCTCTATCAGACAGCGGATGCAGGAGTCTCTCTATCAATTCGCTGATGCAGGAGACTCTCCAGCAGACAGCGGATGCAGGAGAATCTCTATCAGACAGCGGATGCAGGAGTCTCTCCTTCAGACAGCGGATGCAGGAGTCTCTTCCTCAGACAGCGGATGCAGGAGACTCTCTATAAGACAGTGAATACAGGAGGCACTCCTTCAGACAGCGGATGCAGGAGTCTCTCTATCAGACAGGGGATGCAGGAGTCTATCAGACAGCGGATGCAGGAGACTCTATCAGACAGCAGATGCAGGAGACTATATCAGACAGCGGATGCATGAGTATCTCCTTCAGACAGCGGATGCAGGAGACTCTCTATCAGACAGCGTATGCAGGAGACTCTCTATCA
Organism: Loripinus fragilis; assembly: GCA_964019695.1. NCBI lineage: Eukaryota > Metazoa > Mollusca > Bivalvia > Lucinida > Lucinidae > Loripinus > Loripinus fragilis. The sequence continues at coordinate 47,800,128 of OZ026527.1, forward strand.
GTCAGCAGATGCAGGAGTCTCTCTATCAGACAGCGGATGCAGGAGACTCCCTATCAGACAGCGGATGCAGGAGTCTCTCTATCAGACAGCGGATGCAGGAGTCTCTCTATCAGACAAAGGATGCAGAAGTACTTCCATTAGACAGTGAATGCAGGAGTCTCTCTATCAGACAGCGGATGCGGTAGACTCTCTAACAGACAGCAGATGCAGGCGACTCTCTATCAGACAGCGGATGCAGGAGACTCTATCAGACAGTGAAAGCAGGAGACTGTCTATCAGACAGCAGATGCGGGAGACTCTCTATCAGACAGGGGTTGCAGGAGTATCTCCATCAGGCAGCGGATGCAGGAGTATCTTCATCAAACAGCGGATGCAGGAGAATCTCTATCAGACAGCGGATGCAGGAGTATCTCCTTCAGACAACGGATGCAGGAGACTCTCTATCAGACAGCGGATGCAGGGGTATCTCATTCAGACATAGGATGCTGGAGATTCTCTATCAAACATGCAGGAGAATCTCCATCAGACAGCGGATGCAGGAGACTCTATCAGACAGCAGATGCAAGAATATCTCCTGCATATAGCGGATGCAGCAGACTCTCTATCAGACAGCGGATGCAGGAGTCTCTCCTTCAGACAGCCGATGCATAAGTATCTCTATCAGACAGCGGATGCAGGAGTCTCTCTTTCAGACACCGGATGCAGGAGACTCTCCATTAGACAGCGGATACAGGAGACTCTCTACCAGACAGCGGATGCAGGAGACTCTCTCTCAGACAGCAGATGCAGGAGACACTCCATCAGACAGCGGATGCAGGAGACTCTATCAGACTGCGGATGCAGGAAATTGTCTATCAGACAGTGGATGCAGGAGACTCTCCTTCAGACAGCGGATGCAGGAGTCTGTCTATCAGACAGCGGATGCAGGAGACACTCCATCAAACAGCGGATGCAGAAGACTCTCTATCAGACGGCGGGTGCAGGAGTCTCTCCTTCAGACAGCGAATGCAGGAGTCTCTCTATCAGACAGCAGATGCAGGACACTCTCTATCAGACAGCCGATGCAGATGACTCTCTATCCCACAGCCGATGCATGGGACTCTGTATCAGACAGCGGATACAGTAGACTCTCCTTCAGACAGCGGATGCAGGAGACTCTCTATCAGACAGCGAATGCAGAAGTCTCTCCTTCAGACAGCGAATGCGGGAGTCCCTCTATCAGACAGCGGAGACTCTCTATGGGACAGCAGATGCAGGACACACTCTATCAGACAACGGATGCAGGAGACTTTCTATCAGACAGCGGATGCAGGAGACTCTCTATCAGACAGCAAATGCAGGAGTCTCTCTATCAGATAGCGGATGCCGGAGACTCTGAATCAGACAGCGGATGCATGAGTATCTCCATCAGACAGCAGATGAAGGAGTATCTCCATCAGACAGCGGATGCAGGAGACTCTCTATCAGGCTAGCGGATGCAGGAGACTCTATCAGACAGCGGATGCAGGAGTTTCTCTATCTGACAGCGGATGCAGGAGACTTTCTATCGGACAGCGGATGCAGGAGTCTCTCCTTCAGACAGGAAAGCAGGAGACTATCAGACAGCGGATGCAGGAGACTCCTTCAGACAGCCGATGCAGGAGACTCTCTATCAGACAGCGGATGCAGGAGTCTCTCTATCAGACAGCGGCTGCAGGAGACTCTCTATCAGACAGCGGATGCAGGAGACTCTCTATCAGATAGCAGATGCAGGAGTCTCTCCTTCAGACAGCGGATGCAGGAGACTCTCTATCAGACAGCGGATGCAAGAGACTTTCTATCAGACAGCAGATGCAGGAGTCTCTCTATCAGACAGCGGATGCAGGAGACTCTCTATCAGACAGCGGATGCAGGAGACTCTCCATCAGACAGCGGATGCAGGAGTCTCTCTATCGGACAGCGGATGCAGGACTCTCTTTCAGGACAGCGGATGCAGGAGTCTCTCCTTCAGACAGCGGATGCATGAGTCTCTCTATCAGACAGCGCATGCAGGAGTCTCTAATTCAGACATTGGATGCAGGAGACTCTCCATTAGACAGCGGATGCAGGAGACTCTCTATCAGACAGCGGATGCAGGAGACTCTCTATCAGACAGCAGATGCAGGAGACACTCCATTAGACAGCGGATGCAGGAGACTCTATCAGACTGCGGATGCAGGATACTGTCTATCAGACAGTGGATGCAGGAGACTCTCCTTCAGACAGCGGATGCAG